>JAQFYJ010000599.1:0-12341 GCA_034694685.1 Isotoma anglicana | reverse complement strand
CTCGAGTTTTATTGTTCTATAGTTATGTACAGCTACAGAATGTGCTTATTTTGAAAAACAAAAGGAGCATAAATATTTATTCAGAAATGTACAAAATCCATACTGCGATTTATTGATTTTTGATACCAATGAAAAGTCAAAGGGATATTGGATTTATAATCAAACACATATTTCCTAGATATGAATTCCTATTCCTTGTTTGAAATACAGCATTTGTAAATCTTTTGTTTTTAAACTTAAATATTGTATTCATTCAGTAACTAATCATCACACAGATTATTACAAGTTTAATATCGCGTTACATTACATGTATGTGTGCCGAATTACATACTTAAAATTTAGAAGAAATTTCAGTTTTTAATTATTATTTTGAAAATTAAATTAGAGTCCAAGATACTCTTTTCATACAAAGAAATATGCTGAACAATCAATTGTACTATTGACATAAATTACAACCCGCGTTTAAAATCCATATATCTTCCGCATTTCAAACTTTAGATAAGCAAGTTTTACTTTATATCCCTTATCATTATCACCTTTTGCAATTTATGACTAAGATTAGCAATTAGCAACCACCACAACCATTTTCAATTTCTCCTTTTTCCTATTTTCTATTGTACATTCCAATAATCAAATCAGTATCTATCGCCAATCTGAAATTTACATTTCACACTAAACCTGAATGGTAACGTGTGAATATGAGAAATAATATTATTGCACGGAAGAGACAACAAGTAATTAGAATATTTGCAAACAATATATACCTACACTGTGACTATATATTGTGGTTCAAAAACAGGATTGATTATGTTTATGATGACGGTTGACGATGAAGAAGCAAGAAAGACAAGCTCGGCCAACAAAAATGACACTTGACAACTGGTCGACCTAATGAATTCTTATATTGCACTATATAGAAATTCAAGTCTCTCTCCCTCTGTGTGTGTCTCTCTATCTCTATTTGAAATTACATTTTACTAATGGATCAGACAAGTCTTTATTAATTGCAGTACATAAACCACCTACTTTTATCAAAACTTATTCGAAACATGTGTCCAAGGTCTAATACTACACAAAGTAGAAACAATATTACTTAGGCATTTATGTTCTCCACTATACCTACAACTTACTGCAGTCTACAGAGTCATTATTTATCATCGATTGAGCCGAAAGTTCTACTCTATATAGAACAAACAACCCATTTATTTGCGAGACTCAATCTAAGCCAAATCTTAAATCTCAATATTTCCCTTGTATTGTTCAGTGTAGCAAAATACCTAAAATATAAGACTGTTTCTTAACGGTGATATCGTTAAATCCTAATATTAAATGTATCTTTAATTCTTTGTAATATTTATTCCTTTTATCTGTCGCTATCATCAGAAAAACGTAAAATAATCTAATCACGAGGTAATATATATCTCTCCTCGTTCGTAATCTGTCTCACGATGGCCTAAATCTTGTACTCATGAATGAGTTTTCTTAGAAAATCCACTTAACACTAATTAATCTTTACGACTTGACCCCCCGGTCGGCTGTTACTTTGCGTATTATGTTCATTAGCAGATAAGAACTTTTTATATTTGTTACTTCAATATTAGGGCATCTTGTGCTAAAAAATCAATATGGGACATAATTTTCTCATATCCCATATAGTGTATATTTAACTTTTTAGCCATAACTTTTATGGGCATTTATACGGAATGAATACGATTTTGAGTGAGATAACTGTGGCAAAACTATTTTGATGATTTATGCCAGAATCTACAATAAAATAAAGAATTTGCATGCATCTTGGAAAATAGATTGGATTGGATTCTGAATACATCTGTTTTACTTCATTTTGCGAACATCAACTTCCCTGGGTGCCCTACTTTTTTTTCTTTTCCCTTTACGAAATCATGAAATGCAAAAAGACACTTGAATAAAGGGTTGTTTATTAACTACGTGATGGATGCTTGAAATATTCTCCTCATTTCATTCTTTTTTGAAAAATACGAATCTAACTGGGTTCGGTTGACTTCCTGAGAACTCTTGATTACTGAGTAAATGAGTAAAACCGATTTCGTAAACGGAACGCTTTCAAGATCTAAAAAAAACTTGAAATTTCTTCAAGATAGGAGAATTTAGTGCAAAATTTACGAAATTGCATTGATTGCATTGCATTTCCAGACTTTACTATTTAAGATTAGTTGTTTGTAGTATTATAGGCAGTAGGGACTTTCAAGAGTCCGGAAGATTTCTGGAGTCTTTACTCTAAATGATCAAGCCTGCCTGCCTAGGTTGCTAAATATTTGGGATTTTGTCAAAAGCCATAGACGAAGGTTTGCTTTAAATATTACATGAAAAACATCTTCTACTCGTTAAAAACATCTCAAAAGACCACTAATAGTGGCAAATACCTTGGTTGAAAAGACATTAAAATATGAAAATAAAGTACGAATCTTTCATCTCTTTAAGATTTGAGTCCATTCACATTCACCATTCCTCTCTCTCAGCCTATTCACTAATATTTAATAGCATACCAACAACCATATAATATGTTGTATTATATTTTTAGTTAAGTTTGTTTATGTACTACAAGAAGAACAGCAGGACACAGATTCATGTGCTGTAAATGTATCGTTAACTTCTCTCAAAAACTGCCTTTGACCCATATTTCTATGAAAAGTTTATAAGTTTAAAAGAATCTGTTCTGTCGGCTGTCGTGCGAATTTCTACTATCTACCTACTGTAATATTGATATTAACTATCTAAAACTATGAATTGAATACACTTTCCATTTTTTAAACCGATGATGATGCTAGCGATGGCCATTTAAGGAATGACTACTTTGTCTTGCCATCAGCATCCTGATAAATGTTGAATCGTGATTGATTCCTTTTACTTATTATAAAATACAAAATCATATTTAAAATACACTTAAGATTAGAACAGACATTTGTCAGATATTTTGATATTATGCCTAATTTATGCTAAAAGCAGGTAATATAAAAGCATCAGAGACAACAGATTCTGTAAAACGCAGTTTTTAATCAAAGAAAAATAATACTTGAATACCTACTTATTCACTCTTTCGTTTGGAAATACTCATGGAAAGATTTAACCTTTAAGTACGACGAAGTGAATTTATAACTGAAAGACGTTAATAGGTAACATAATATTTTCAAACTGCGTCTCTGTAATCTCTAGTAGAACGTTGATTGTTAACCATTCGAAAGAGAGAAATCTTCTTCTGTAGTTAGTACATTGGTAATGTAATAGCCAATTCTAGGAAATTACTCAGGAAAAAGTAGTCGAAGGACAAACAAACAGAACGGGAAACTACGAAGTGAATCTCCAAAGGATCAAACTTTCCCCGTCCATTATATATAGTTATTTATTAACATTCAACATACATTTAATTTCATCATCAGAACAGCCTAAGACTCCCACAGCCTTTTGTCTTCCAGCAATTTGGAACATTTCAACTCGTCTAACTCCTAACTAAGGTGTAATTTACACTATATAGTCTTAACAATGAAAGACCAGTTAGTTCAAAGCATAGGGTGGGACTTGAGATTTAGTTTTACATGGGTAGTTCGGAGTACAGAGGACACGATAAACATAAACATTTCTCATGAATATTTCTTCAGAAAATTACCCCCACATTAGTTCTTCCTCTATTCTGAATGTTTACTTTAATGGTTGCTTACTTCTTCTGCCTGTTTGAACCTTCCTAGTGGCTAGTTTCGGTTTCAAAATGATAAGAATAGTAATAATATGCTACATGTTAAGGTTGCATATTGTTCGCTTATACTGAACTGAATTCCCTTTTGCAAAAGGGACATGAAACATTCAGCCGAAAATGGGATGATTAGGTAGACACGAAAAGGAAAGTAGGAGTCGTCAGTAGGTAAAACTCATGAGGAAACAAGATGACTGACAAAACTAAAGGCAGAATTAACTATCATCATCATTATCATCATCATCAATAGTCATACTGATAGTTAATACTGTGAGACTAACTAAATATCATGGAATCATGCTTGTTGGCTTATAAAACGCTTCAAGGAAATAATACTTAAAAGAAAAATAACATATCCTATAACAAACAGGAACCATCAAAATTCAACTATTCAACAGATCCAGTCTACCCACCCACACACATGCACACATCCATACATGAAAATAAATGCTTAGCTACACAACCTGGATTTTTTCTTACAAAATTCGAAAAACAGGTCAAACCCGATTTGACTCGTACTGGTACTGACACTCGTAATGATAATGGTATATGCAGGCAACTGGTACTTCATACATAAAAATATCAGCCGACTAATAATATTATTTTATCGGTCTCTCTTCTTTCTCAGACTTGTGTAGTAAATCTCATTGGCATTTGAAATTTGAATACTCCTTTATACACAAACCCACTGATTTACAGCTTGAGGAATGCCATAATACCTACCTTTTCTTTTTACATGTACCATGTGCTTTGAGGAATCAAGCGTTTGTATGTATTTCTATTAATACTTAACTTAAATGTAAATATGCACACAATACACCTAATAGGCATACGTACACTGTACACCATTCCATAAACGGTCCGAATGGGCTGGGCACGCACACGGGAACCGGATGAACGGGTTCGATAAAAAGATAGAATTTTTTAAGAGAAAAAAATTACCTTTTTGGTCATCAATAGTTCCCTTAAGGTTAGCTTGTAACTGTAATAAGGTCTGGAGTCTGGATAAATGGACGGACTAATTTGGTATTAAAGCAAACTCGAGGTGGATACTTGTTAAACATTTCTAGCTGTTTCATTTAATGAAGTAGTTAGTAATAGGAACTGGCCAACAATAATGTCATAGTCATCAGTATGGAAAATTATACAGGAAATAGAAATCGAGTCATCGACTCACAAATAGTCACCAGAACTTCTAGCAAACTGCTTAAATTAATAGCCGGGTCAAAGGCTCAATCGATTACATTCTACCAAGAAGGAAGTATTGGCATTCGAGGAATAATTCACTAAGTCAACACTAAAGAGAATTGATTACTTCATTACAAACTTAATTTGAAATACGGCGTTCCTCTCTGTTATTCTCGTCGCACAAAAACCTCGCCACGACGCTGATTTTGGGTTATTACGGTCTGATGACAATTCGTGATATTAATTGATATTAGTGACAATGTATAGAAATGCAAAACGCAGAATTCAATAATAATATAATGTAAAAATGCGTCGTAAAACACGTTTACAAATGAGACTTGTTTTATTTTTCCAATGCAGTTCGAATTAATTGCAATCATAACCATTTATACTTTCTCTTAAAAACTGGGTATTGCATATTGCATTAGATTCAGAATGTGCAAAAAAAGAAGAACTACACACTACAACACGAGAGAACTAATAAGAAACTGAAGTTGACTTTTTCCATTATGTATTGCATTGTACAACAAGTAAATTTAAAAAGAATAGTGTTGGAATTTAATTAACGAGAAAATTGTCTCCGTATCACTCAGTGCAAAAAGAAATGACCAGCAAAGTGTATAGTCGGTAGGGAGGAAATCAATCCCCTTGCTGATAATCTAGAGTCGAGAGCGACGAACTTTATAAAATGTTGAGTGAAATAATTAGAATAATGCCTGACACCTTAGCCGATCAAATCTCATATTTCAATATCAAATTCTCCATTTCCCAGCCGTAAATTTTATTGAAAGAAAAATAAGATAATGATTACATTCTCTACGCAGTGCCAAATTAATAGATAGCTAGGTCATGACTTTGCCACCTGCACACAGACATTTATCTACTTCGCAATGAGGGTATAATACCTCCTGACCCGGAGGTTGCAGCCGAGGTGGCCGACTTTCTCTCATCCATAAGTAAATAATGTCAGGTCGGCTAGTCTACAATAGAGACTTTGTCTGAAGCATTCTCTTTGTTTACTCGTAAAGGTAGACACACTTATGGATGCTTTATCATATTTTAATCATTGGAGTTATGCTTATTACTTTGCAAAGTCAGACAACGTCACCATGAATTAACATATTATATTCATTGAGACTTTACTCTAACCCCTTTTCCCGACAGTGAGCAAGCAAATGGAACAAATAATAAACCTGAGTACAGAGAACATATACATAAAAGACAAAGTTCTGCTGAGGAAGTGCCACGGCCAAAGAACCCAAAGGGAAATAGAAAGTGACAACTAAATTTTCTTACGTGATGATTGCGATGCGACAACGTTGATGATGATGAGCTTCTATAAAGTGCTAGACTATGCAGTTGGGAAATCTTAGATCGATTTAGTGCCTAGTTGTGGTTGTGACCAGCCGAAACTTGAAAACTCCGACGGTCAGCAGGGACTTGGACAAGATTGTTATTATTCGTGTCGGAGAAAATCACTTGACTTCGATTACCTATTCCCCTGGCTCTCCTTATCGACTGAGTAGAGTTTGCAATTGTCGAACTACCAAGATTTCCACTTGTACCAATAACAATCCTTGGTATTGAAACGTGGTGAAATGGATGATGATGAAAATGAAAAGAATTGTTTAGAAATCGACAATTTAAACAGTGACAATAATGACAGCCGTACGTGACCAAGGCTACTGTAGTTGTGTATGTCCAACTCATCCCCACGAAACAAAGTCAGTCAGTCTACTTTAAGCAGAGTTGTAGGTAAGATATTACTTTTAATGTGATTATGGACCAAAGGAAGACAACTGTACTTTAACCTTTTCCAGTGTTATATTTCACTTGTTAGTATTGCTATCCTCTATAAGTTAGTCATCAGCCGTCAAACTCATTATAATAATCGTTGGAAGTAATAAAATGGAAAAGTAACCGAGGAGTTAGTATAACTTGATACTCTGCTAGTCTCAAGTTCTGATTTACTAGAATCTTGCTTGTATAACTTTCCACTTTTCAGATGCTGGAAGTTTTTCAACAAAACCAAAGTTCATGAATGACAGCTGAGAAAGGTTGACAGCAACGGTTGGAACAACAATGTTGGAATACAACGATAAACGAAGAATAATAGCAAATAGTAATGAGGGGATTGGCTCAACGACACAAGAAATATTAGAATAAAACGAGATTTTGAAACCGGAAAGAAAGTGGGAACAAAAGTTTTAGACTGAGAGGGAATGGAAACCACAAGAACAAATTAGTCACTCAATCACAAGAAGAAAATGATTTGAAGAAAGTCAAGAACTCCCTGTAACTTTGCATCTAATCTGATAATAATATGTGGTGGACTTTTAGTGTGTAGTAGAATCTTTAATACCTATATACTTAGAGCTAGGAAGTAGTCAATTTACAAATAACTTGCGGAAAGTAGTTAGTTTGCAGTTAGTGGAATCTTTTGAAAAGATAACTGGACCGACGGTAAGAACAAAAATGATTGAGTTGACTGGAGTACAAGAGACAAAAAGAACAGATGGGATGTGTTCCCTAACTACCACCAACCCACCGACTAAAAGAGACAGCATAAGGAACGAAGAAAGTAAATCCAACCCGACTCAACTCAACGACCGAGCAAATGCACAAGTCGACTCGTACTTTCTCCTGGAGAAATCCCATTCCTTTTTAGGCATCTCTGTGCATCTACAATGCATGGTAGAAAGTAGGGAAATTACAACGTTTAGATACATCATATCATCATACCGTATGTAAGGTATGGTATGTCTGAAACCAACAACACGAATTCATTCTTGTTGTTACATTACCTCGCTAACTTTTACTTTACCTTTACTATTCTATAGGAGAGAACATTTTACTTTCAAAACATGCTTACTAGCTCAAATTCTATTTCACATTGGCATAAACAGAGAATTGAATGGAAAGCGAATTACTAACGACTACAATAGCATCCAGCATTGTACACCATGTGAATGAAACACACGGGTGACGGGTCAGGGTTGGCTTTCCCCCTTGTCAATTGCAACTGGCAACTGCATTACACCAGCCAAACCAAACCAAACCAATGTAATATTTTCCTCTCTCTCTAGTCAACTAAGAAGTAGAACTGACTAGCCCTGGCCCACTCTGCTGTTTCCTTATACCTATTGAATTTTGTTAGCTCCTTACTTTTGCAGAACTAAGAAATTTACCCTGTTTCCATTTAATAAGACCACCAAAGGGAAAGCCTTTACTCGGAATGACAAACTTATTCATATTCATAGTGTCATACTGTACACTCCATGGTAGCAGCGTTATATAACAAACGAAACCACCACCATTCACCAATCCACCAGCCAGTCGAGTCACACTTGAACAAGACTGCTCGTGGGGAGTCCAATCCAGAGTCCAGCTCGAACTAACCACATCTAAATGACGGAGAAAGTACAAAAGATGACTTGATGATTATTAAATGAGCAAGATACATAAAGATACGTACATTGGATATGGACGATCCATGAATTATTCGGATTAGAACTTTCCATCATGCCAGAAGTAATATTACGAGCCAAAACATAGTGGAAGAGTATAAAGAGAAAACGAAGTTAGATATAGACAAGACTTTGTTTTCTCTTCTCAAATTTCTTCCTTACTTTACATTGAACTATATTCCATTCTCTGTTCCTTTACATGTACGAAATCACATGAAAAGAACGAGAGGATCCCTCAGTCCGACCTCTGACTAACGAAACGAAACGAAATCAAAAAAAGAAAGAAGAGAAGGGAAGTTGGGGAAAGTACATTATATTATTATGACGATGGTATCGACCAAAAGAGCTTGTCTTCGCTCTTCGTTTTGAGGAAAGAAAGCAACAGAATAGAACATCGAATAGAACAGTGTAGAGCATAAGATCTCCTCAGTAGTGACTCTGCTCTGGTGGTAATATTATCTCTGCATGGCATCGACTCGTCGACTATGTGAGAGTCTATCGTCGTTCGTATGCAGTCAGTCGCCAGTAAAAGTACAAGTCTGCTTTGCTACTTTAGTTTAGTTCAACTTTACCCATGATGCTTTCCCTGCTTTTCCCTTCGTACTTTATGCCTCTGTTCCATTCCATCTATTCCATCACCCTCATCTGTTCTAGGAAACCTGAACTCTAAAACTACTAAAGTATGAAGCTACCAAAGTACCTTCCGTAGGTAAATGGTAAAAGCTACCAAGAGAGCTACATTCACTCTACACACTAACACTCGTACAGTTTGCCCTAGCTTCTGCGCATCGATTTCCACAAACTTAAAAGCAACACATTTTTACGGAGAAAGCAAACAGCAAGCTAACTGTAATTCTACTGAAATCCCGGTCCGATGGATAGATAGTTGGAAATTCTCTTCCGCTTTTGCCTCTACTGCTTTTCCCTATGTCTTGGTTGACTTCAGAATGTTTTTCGATAGATCTGTTTGTCTATATTCATATGGAATAGATGGAATCATTAGAAGACGAATTTTGAAATGAGGATAGGCTTTTGGTAATACTTGGTATGATATTACAGAGAATACTGTAAGATACCGATGTGATACTGGTAGGAGAATCATTGGCTCGTAAAAGTAACTGGCAATTGGTACAAAGTATGGTTTGGTTGGTAGTGGTAGATTGCATACAGATACAATAAGAAAGAAAGTCACAAAGAATGAATGACACACGAATAACTTTAAAGAAGTACCTCATTCTTGGAAAACATCAGAGAAGTGTATTCAAATTCATCTAAGTAAATCTTGCCAAAATGAGCTACCTGGACTTGGGGCTTCTAGGAAGTACAACTCTTGAGAGCTGTCCGACTATACATACCAAACTACGATGGAATAAAAGACAGATTCAATCTAATTGACTCTCTCTTTCTACAAGGGAGCCGCAAAGAAGATAAAGATATACCTATATACTGTAGGCTGTATTTTGATGAAGAAATAAATGTCACATTTCCAAAACTTCTTTTCCTCGTACCTATCAAAAAGGAACGTTCTCTTCTCAGTCTGGCGGACTACCTACCAACAATTAGAGGCATTATTAAAGTGCTTTCCGTTTCTAGTTCTAGGAAATTCTTCGGATACTTTAACTAAACTTTCTACACGTGTATACTACCCAAAAATATGAAATAAAAGCACTCGGAATCAGAAAAATCTTTGCTTGTAGTGTATATACATGAATACAATTATTATTTCAAAGACAATTTATAATGCTCTTAACAAAACGATATTTCTATAATTGGTACGTATGTTCATAGATTTGTGTTTTCAAAAACGCCTTACACAACTGAACGAAATTGAACAAAAAGGTTATTTATAAATTTGTAGTGTATACAGCGAGGATCAACTCGTACGACCGTAGCTATTCATTTTTGATACTGTCGCATTTTAAACAAAATTACTGAAATGAAGCAATACGCAGAATCATTCAAAAATGTATAATTTCAAGGAAGGTTTCGATTCAATCGTATGTAATAAATATTAGTTTTTTGCTATTTCATTTCATGAAATAGCATAGTTTATAATAGTTTTCATGAAACTACAGTGGTTTTTGATTAACCCTTCAACAGTTGTCAACTTTACTCAGGCAATCGAGCGAAATTGATACGGAAATTAGTAGCTACAGGTATAATTATGATCAAATTCTAGAATAGCAACTTCATAACTAGGCAGTACTTAATTTCTGAAGTCTCCTTCAACAAGCTTGCTGCTCATAATATTGAAATTAAAGCACTCGGGATCTTTCAAAATATTTTATACGAAAATTTTCCAACGTTTTTAACAAATATAGGTGTATAACCGTTCACTCATACATTATTGTGTTTTCAACGTAACCTTCAATAGATTTTGATTAATGCTTCAACGGTGTATTAAATTCTCAATTGAGCAAAATTGATACGGAAATTGAAAATCACAAGTTGCACTTGCAGGCAGGATCAAATCCTAGAATTGTAAACTACGTATTTATTTCGGAAACATTTCCACTCATGCTTAGACTGCCATAGCCTTATAAAATACTTTCCCAGATCAAAAGCTTAAAAAGGTGGCAGCCCAACAGGGTTCTTAAATTTTGTATCTTACGATACAACTGATTTTGATTTCCTTATCACAAATCCCAAGCAGAATAAGCTTCCGCCCTACTACCTACTCACATGTCTTCATATATAATCACAAATGCGGATATGGCTAAGTCAAGCTGAACAAACAGTAAACAAATTACTTCAAACTGTCTCGTTCCTCTGTCCTCGACTTGAGTGTAACTTTATGTTAGGAAAACTATTTCTCTTGCATCAAAAGTTGAGACTGGATTTATACACAAAATAAGAAAAAAAACACACACTACTTCGTTTTTTTCTAAGATGAAAAATGAAGAGTGAGGAGACAGGAAGGTGTTGGACTGTCAAAACAAAAAAAAATCTGCTGAATTCCTTCTTTCTCTAGTTCTTAGATTAATTTTTTACCTTCACTTTACTCTTTTCTCCTGATACCCAGACAGAACCAAAGGTCTGGCTTCCCATGTACCTTTTTGAACATGGTCGGTAACTTAGTTATAAATAAATATTATGTTCATACATTATAAAAGGAATTATATAGATTCATACATGCTTTCTCTTTTCGGGACATTACAAGGACATGTCATAAAAGTGAAAGAAAGAAATGGAAAGAACTCTGCCTGCGGTCACTACAACGAGAGAAACGAATTGGCCATTCTGTTTCTATTAAGATACCTATATGCATTGTATTAGAAATCTAGATCTGTCCTTCTCTCTCTCTGTAGATGGACAATATCAGTAGTAGTAGTCTATCATAAAAAAACCTTTTAAGCTAAACAAGACAGACAGATACAAAGTAAGTAAGGTAGTTCTGAGAAAGTATTCAGCAGTCAGGATGAATCTATGCACTATGTGTTCTTGCTTACCTATTACGAAAAGAAAGCTCTCATATCAATATTATAAACCTTAAAGTCAAGACAGGAGACAAGATAAGATGAGACAAAACAGCCCTCGAAACAAACAAAACAATCATCACCTACCGTACCGCACAGCCCACAGCTGCTACTTTCTCCATTCAAGCATTATCATATCATCATCATCATCACTCCAACTTTTTGTCACATCATGCGGTCTCATCATGTAGAAGTCAGATCCATATGACATTTACCTGTCCAGTTCCCCCATTAACTACTTACTATAGCGTCACAAATATAGAACCCAGTTGATAAAACCTTGTACATTTATAAGAGTAAATAGGCAGACATGGTCCAATGACTATGTGATAGACACTTCAAATAATGCTGTTGAGTGTTGACTGTGAACCAAATAGACAATGAAATAAGAGCTCGACTCAAGTTCAAACTTATGTCTTGGATTGACTCAGATTCGAATGGAAAGAGTACAATAGAAAAGTATAAGTTTTAGGAATATAATAA
>JAQFYJ010000598.1:0-12344 GCA_034694685.1 Isotoma anglicana | reverse complement strand
GACCACCAGAGGGCGCAATTTACGTCCAGAGCGCTTTAACTTTGCCACTCGCTCCGCTCGGGCAAAGTCAAAGCGCGTCTACGCAGCCGTTACACCAGTTCTGGTGTTTGATAGCGCGCTCTTCGAGCGCACAGTCGTATGACTAAGCGCTGGTTACCATGACAACGCTGATTTTTTTCGTTTCCATGACAACTCACAAGTGGCGCACATAATTGTGAAATCACAGCAGGTCGTAGCACATTTTTCGATAAATTAAATATCTCGCTCAAAAACACAAAAAATTCCGTTGTTACCATGACAACTCGCTCAAAAAAATTTCCGTCGTAACCATGACAACCAAAAAAACAAACCTGCAATCGTCCATCCAAGCTCCTAGGAATGGTGACACATTTTGATGGTGTCCCAGGGCAACTAAGCGCGCGTTCAAGTTCTTCGACAGCGCCCTTTTTCTTTTTTAATTTTTTGACGAGCGAGTCGACCGCTTTTTCTGCCCATTTTTCTTCCTCGTCGCCCTGTTTCCATCCCAACAGTTTTTTCACCGCAGGCGAAGTAAAACTAAACAAACTATTCAAACTGCTCATTTTTTCGTTGCCTAGGTTACTTCAAAATTTCATTAAAATATCGTTGTTATGGCAACACAAAAATGTTTTTAAAATAACACAAACAAAACTGGACTGTGATTTTTGTGTGTTGTGTGGATTTATTTCAAGGAGGAATTTGTTAATAAATTATGTGTGTGGATTTTTGATCGTTTTTTCGAGTTTTTTTTAATTATTTTTTTTGATTTTTTAGTTTTTGGGAATGTTTCCAACTCGTTTTTTGTGTTTTTTTGAAAATGTAAATTTTACAAATTTCAATATTAAAAAGTAACAAAAAAGAAATGAAAAAAAATGTGTGTGATTTGTGAATGGATATTTCTTGAGAATTTGAGTGAGCGTGTCTCTTGGACTCATGGCGCCAGCAATTATACACATTTTACACCTATCTAATACCTCTCTTCTATAATATATACATTGCACATTCTTTCTTGGAATAAAAATATTATTACTATGCGTCATCATTTTTTCTGACTAAATAATTACTTTTTATATAGACTTATTTTCTATATTTTAATTACATAAAACTTCTTTCTTAGAAATGATCAAATATAATATGGAAAAATTATTTTTTTTGGTTGATTTTTGGTATAAAAGGCTTTTTATGAAACAAAAGTTAAGAGCTTTTATAAGATTCATTTTTGTGTCCCTATAATTTTAGAAACTTTGAATGAAATTTTGTAGAACATTTTTGACACAATAAAAAAATTTTGTAAACTTTTTGGAAATCCTGTAAAAAACCTTTTTTGACCTCGTTTTTTTCGTGTTTTTTTGTGTACCAATCCTTCATTATAATCCTTATTTTAATTAAGCATCCACTTAAACGTAAAAAAAAATTAAAAAGAAAAAAAGTTGCGAAAATCATAGCTTATTCAGTTAATAAAAAATAAAACCCAAATTGTTTTTGCAGTCAAAATAAATCTGAAACGGTGCCAAGTAGTAGTGAAATTTAAAACAATCGATTGTATATTGCAGGGGGGCTTTCCAGGCTTTCCCCCCCCCCCAAAGACCCCAAAATTTATCATTGAGAGGATAGAGAAGGGCGGAGCATATGGGAGGGGCTTATTAACATTATATTGATAGCCCATAGTCCGTTTCTGGATACGCCACTATGGAGTTTGTAAAGCTACGGAAAAACGGTATCCGTTGAACGTTATTTCGTAACTTTTACGGAGAAAAATAACGGGATAACGGAGAGTTTGCAAGAAATTTTCGTATTACCGTAACGCATACGTAAATTTTTAATTTTTTACGAAAGTCTCGACTACGTAACAAAAGTCCCGTAAAAAGTTACGTCAGACACTTACGACCGTATAAATAAAAAATATCAATGTCTCAAATGAATGTATCTTTCAAAAACGTGTTCAAAACTTTAATATTGTATTTCACATTAATTATGGACAAGCTTTATAGAAATTTAAAAGTAAAAAATCTAATAATTTCAGTTCAGAAAGCATCTTTATGTCATTTTATATACCACCGTTAATTAACATTATGAAATCTTAAGTTTTAACATGCAATTTGTCAATCAAAATATTTGAAATAACATACACTAGAGGTTTATGACTTAAATCAATCACTTACATTTTTGTTGAACAATTAGCGAGACAAAGAAACATAAAATGAAAAACTAAATTAAAAACATGTCTTCAAAAATACATTTTGAATATATTTTTTTGTCTTATTTTCGAATCTAAATGCAATTTAACTTACAAATACTTACAATTTACTTTTTAAGTTAAACTTGAAAACACTAAGTGTTAAGCGACATAGCCAGATGTGTTGTATCTTTCAACAACCAGTTGGTACTTATTGTTAACCCCCTCCACCTTGCTTTAAAATATTAATTTCTACTTTCATGCCAAAATCAACCAAATCAATCGATTTTTTAAAACCCACGTGGGTCACCCTACAGGGTCAATAATTACTTATAAAATATCAAACTCAAATAAAATTCCATAACTAGCACGTAGCTGTTTTTATGTCAAAAATTAGACAATTCTATTGATTTTGGTAAAACCCTGTTGGGGCTGTAGGTCGTTTAGAAAATTTTAGACCCCGACTGACTGCATAGGTTTACATTTTCCTTCCTAACTACGCTTTCTTCTTACCTCACCTAGGAAAAATGCAAAACAATACTTTAAAGCAGTTGTAGTAAATCTAGGCAAAAAAATACTTAAATAATTTAACCGAGTTTCTGAAAAATAAAAATGGCAACTGATTATTATTGAGTGGCTAAAAGTGGAAAGTAAAAATTGAAGCTAAATTCGATGTCATAATATCCGTGAGTTTGATATTTTTAAAGTTTATACCGTAAAAGAATTAGAACCCTTTGGGGAATCTTTATTTTAAAAAATCTCCATAATGATTTTAAAATTAATTTTTAAAACATATCATAAAATGTTCATGATATTTTTCTTGAATATTTCAACATGCGGGACCTTATTTCACTTTCAAATTAATTTCACTATTTAAATAAAATCTATTTTGAGTTTTCTGTATGAAAGCAAAATTATTACAAATTTTGTTGAATTCATTTTTCGGAATCTCTATACGTTGTTGTAAAATTAACTCCCATAATAATATGTGGTTTACAGTAATTTTATAAACGACTGAATTTATAAAACTGATTAGTCACAGAAATAAAATTTTACGCATCATTTTAATTAAACTTTTAAAAAATCTTGAAATTTCCTGTTACAATTTATCCAGCATTTTTGATAATTTATTTTATATATTTTTCGTACTTATTAAAAAAAACAATTGATGCTGGCGAAACGACCAAGTTCCATACAATACTTTATAATATCGATCTTGTTTCCAGCCAGGACCGGAGGAAAGTTGTCAAGCCTGAATTTGAAATGAAAATTGTGGAACGTAATGATAAAACTTGTAAGGTATGAAAAAAAGTTAATATAGGCATGATTAAGTTATTACTGTGATGTATATATTTTATGAATAAACGAGACGTTCTGTACTTGTTCTCCAAACAAAGTTTAAGGCTCAATAAGGTTACATTTATTTTACTCAAATTTTTATGCTTTAGGAATCTTTGTGATCTACTTGTGCATAATATAATACATACTTCAAATAAATTTATTCGAATACTTCCCAAAATGAATTATAAATTAAAACTGGACGGAAAAACGTTAATTAATAATCCTCTTTTAAATGACATAATTTTAATTCCTAGGTGGAAGGAAGACTTATTCAGGTAAAAAAACAGTTAAAGGTTCTTAGGTGAGTCGCCATTAAAGGAATAAAACAAGAATACCCTCGGAAAAGACATTTCTCACGACTCACAACATTAAAGTAGGTTTTAAATATCGGTTAAGATTATTCATGGTTAACTGTGTGTAAGTGTATAACCCTGTACTACTGATATAAAGACACGAGTTGGTATCTTTGAATTATCTCAGCCGAATCTTTATCAAAATACACAAAGTTTCAAAACTGCACCGAAAAATTGTGTACCAGCTAATTTGAAATTAATATTTTGAGCATTATCATTTATATTACAGATATGGGTCCAGAATGCAATTCAAATAATTAAGTAACCATAACGGTCCCAATGTTAACCTTATGGGGAAAATGGTCACCTTCGGCAGGTTCGATCTGACTTTAAAGATGTCATTGGCAATTTTCTCTTGTTATTATTATGTTAGTCTAAAAATTACACTCTCCATAAATTAAAAACCACAAAAGTACCTGAAAATTTACAATTTTTTTCAAAGTTATTTTTATCCATGAAGGAATAACTTAGCAAAGTGCTCGGCAATTTTTTATCTAAAATTATTTCAGTCGGAGGATAAAATCTTACCCAACTGGCAATCGAACCTCCCTTGGTAATTCTTTCCAACCAAGTCTACTTAATCGTAATAAATTTTAAGACCTAAAAAGATCTCAAATCTCAGACGGCTTTCGGTGGAAAAGTATTACTCAATTAGTTGGAAATTGTTTTTAGTAAAAACTCTAAAAATTCTCATAAAACGTCACTGAGCTAAGAGTTGTCAGACTTAGAGGTTTTGACCGACATTTTTTGGAGCCTCCGGTTGGGCTTTTAGTTATTTTAAATGTGGTTTAATTCATGCCAAGTTTCATAAATTCATAGCAAATATAATGTTTTTTATAACTTTTTTGACCTGAATTTGACTATACCACAAACAAAAAAAATGAGATTTTATGGTAATACATTACAAATATTCTGTATGTTAACATTTTGAAAATCAGCTTTACTCGAACAATTGTATCATACTCAGACAAACGCAACATTCCGTCGACAAATTATCTAACATATCCAACAAGTACGAAAGGCAAGGTGAAAAAATTTTATTTTTATTTTTACAACTGACTTTAGCGAATTACATAAATCAAACTTTTAATTCTCTGATTTTATTTCTTTATTTTATGCAGTCAATAACATTTTCTTTTTCGTTGGATGAAAATGAAAAGTCGGAGAATTCTGGTTATTTTCATATGAATGGAATCACTCCTGATCATCATCATCTCTTGTAGTACAATCTTAAAATGCATAATATTTATTTTTGTAGTGCTGTTAGAGAATCAAATCTATTTAATGTTCATGAAATACTTGTCCATTTTATATGAAAAGGCAAATGATTGACAAACACATTAACGATAATATAGTTTAATAGTTAAATTGCATTCATGCTCAAAATTGTGTTTAAAATTTTCCTCAAAACTCAATGACATTTCAAATGAAAAAAATTTATTTGTTATGATTTCCTCGAAAATACGACAAAAAAATATTCAAAATCTATTTTTTAAGACATGTTTTTTAATTATGTCCACTTGAAAATATTGTACAATTATTCGTTACATTTTAATTAACTCAATAATAGAATAAAAGTCTAAAATAATATAATATGCAACTAACTTAAATCATAAAATAAGATAATTATAACAAACAGGCTATTTAATAGGCCCAATTTGAATGATGTTATTAGTTATTGACAAGTTATTTCCTTAGGTGGGGAGTATTTCTGTTATTCCAGCGAAGGATGTTTTTTGAAATTTTATCTCATTTCAACTGCCGCAAAAGATGCAAAATAACTTTTGTGTTGCTGTGATCATCCCCTAATTCCTTCCGTTTGCTATCCAACAAATTTTGTAGAATTTTTCTACACTCATCATTATTGTATTCAATATCTCTAGCGCTAATGAGAACCCTGAAAGCATCTCCATATCTCTTATCATATTTTGAACGTAGAACTTGTTCACACAATTCTATGCACCTCTCTCTTTTTTCTGTTGTATTTTCATACTGCAACTCCCGAGCCATTGCCATTTTAACTTTAATTGTGAGTTCATGATCTTCATCCAAATTCAATTCATAAATTTCCAATATCTTTTCTAACCCTCGCAAAGTTAAATAATAAAAGTCCACCCCACCAAATTCCCTTGCAAATTCCTCAACTGTAATTCTATCAAAATCAGTCAGCATTATTCTCAATTCAATGATTTTACACTCGTAGTATTCACCCTCCTGAACTAATTTCGTGTATAATTCGAGTGCCTTTTTATAGTCATCTTTCAAGTCACACCAAAGTGCTTCTAACTCCATCCATTCTATTGAATCGTTTGGTTTAACAATCTTGTTCATTATTCTCTCAAGACTGGAAAGTTGTGAGGGAGTACAATTCTTCAATTCTTTTTCAAGTTCCAACAAAATGTTTAAAATGGTTTCATATAAAAACTTTGTCTGTCCATCGTCATCTTCGAATGGAAAATTAACCAACTCTTCACACAATAAAAGAGCCCTATCAAACTCATACCGTTCAGCCAAATTTCTCACGAGTAGACTTTTAAGAGCAAAAGTAATTTTGCTAATCTCATCAAAGTATTTCTGTGATATTTGCAAACATCCTTCAACTGTCTCAGGAGGGTAAAAATTAACCTGCTTAACACGTTCCCAGTCTACATTGAACTCACCCTTTGCAATCTCTTCACTATTCGTACTTAAATCACGACAGACGATGCACCACAAAAGTACCTTCTCAAGGAATTCCCTCTTTTCTACTCCAAATTCTGAACTAAATTGAATATAAGGATATTTTGTTTTACTCACTTTCTCAGCACACTCAATCCTATCAAAATCTAAAAGGAAGAAAAGCGCTTCAAAAAAATTATCGATGTACCCCATCTCACATTTCCAAGCAAATTTGTAAACACTTTTCAAGTGGACATCGTCGGAGAAATCAAATGCAAATCTGGCCCTTGATAATCCCCAACGGACCAAAAAAACTATATCAAATAATGTCTTAGGATAATTATTGTCCACCTTTCCCCTCATGACTTCCTGAACCAACCGATGGACGCTGACTCTTTTATATACTTCTCTTATATTATAATAGAAATCTTCTATTTTAACTAAACAATAACTGTTCAGCTTGTCAAGCCCTTCATCAAAATCAACCACACCCATATGCGTACAAACCTTTTCAAAAAACTCCAACTCCACCCCATCAGGGTCCAAATATGCAATTATTTTCAAAATTTCAACCGCACCCTTACTCATTTTACGAAATGTCATATCCCACGTGACTAAAGTCGTCATTGAGTAATCATGTTCAAGTTCATTCAATTTATGACCTAACATTTGTGACTTTTTCAACTCAAATTCATTTACATAATCTGAAACAGAATAATTTACCGTTCTAAAATGCGTTCTCTGATGTTTTATGTAACCCACTGCTTGCTGCAAAGCCAGAGGGAAATATTCAACTAAATAACTCAACTTGTCTGCATCCGAATCAGTCAAACCACTCATTGAACTTTGTAACATAATTCTAGCCTGCAATTTCGAAAGAATGTCAAGTTGCATCGTGATTCCTGCACCTCCTAGAACATTTCTATCCCTACTCGTCACAATTACAAACATCTTTTCGTATTCAGCCATCTTAACTATTTTGATGATATTCACAACTTCAGGATAACTGACATCCACGTTGTCAATAACTAATAACAAACGACTACTTTTTTCCAGTATGAAAGAAGCGATGAACTCGAAATACTCTAAAACAGTCGGATTACCCTCATTAGTAATCCATAACTCATTTGCAAGTTTCAAAACAGAATCGCGCAGCGTCCCTAAATTTTCCCCATGAAGCCAAACGCAACTTGTTAAAATGTCATAAGCGACTTTGCTGCACAACTCTGTTTTCCCAATCCCACCAAAACCAGTGATTAACATTAAATTATTTTTCGAATTAAAATTAGTTTTGATTTCTTCAAGTTGTTCTTCTCTTCCGGTAAAGTTTCTTGTGGGGACGAATAGTCCATGCTTTAGCGGCCACTTTATTTCTTTTCCATTCCGCACGAAAACTTTCCTTTTCTTTAAAGAATTATCGCCTTGCTGAATGATTTCATCTGTTTTGAATTCCCTTTCCAGTTTTTCTGTTTTTTTAAATTAAAATCGATTTATGTTCAACATTTATAAGTAAGGTCAAAAAATATATGGTTTAATTAATATATGGTTTGTTTTGCTCAACATTTTAAGCTATAAAAATTGTTTTTTTGGCATACCAGAAGCAGCAACACACTGAATCCCCCTCAAAACGCAACACAGATCCCCAACAGTCATTTTATTTGAATTTCTCTGAATCCAATCGTCCAGCATTTCCGAGAAAACATCATAGTATTGTAAAGTGCGATTGTTAATCCCTCGCTCCCATTTGAGTTTGTCTTGAGCTGGACATTCCAAATCATCACAGAATTGTAACCAATTGGTTAATAAAACGGGATATTTTATTAAAATCCCAACTAAATCTTGTTTCTTAGCTGCTTTTTTTCTAGGAATTTGGCAGTTGATTGAACTGATGTTTGGTCGTTGGGCCATCCCCAATTGAATTTTTTTCAATACGCTCGACAAACTGCAAAAAAAAATTTTTTTTAATAAATCATTGATTTTATGGACGTATAAACAATAATATATTGTATGGGAGATACAACGGAGAAACTTACTTATTTTGAAAATAAAATTTTCCAAAAAATGAAGCACAATATTCCCGTCCGGTGTCCTTATGACCGGTAATAATTTAATAAAAATTGATTTATATTAATTAATGCCTTAAATTCAAAACTAAATTTAGCCTAGTTAGGTTGCTGCTTAATGATTCGAAAAATACAAAGCATTATATTATAATATTATTCTGTTTATGTTGCTCTATTGAAATGGTATTATTTTTTGGATTTACGTTTGAGTATGAGAGAGTATAGTAGGAGCGCTCTTTACCCTAGTTTAATGCTATTGTGGAATGTAGTTTGGACGTTTCAAACAGTTATTAATTTTTTTAACAAACTTATTGTAAAGAGTCTGTGTGTAACTTTGATACGAAATTTAGTAGATTTTCTTTCACAGAAAAGTTGGAATTGATTTAAATCGGTTCAATACTCTAACACAGCGTTTATCAATTTAAACATATCTTATCTCTACACTTATCAGTTTCAAGTTTTTTATCTCTGTTGTAAATAAACCTGGTAAAACCATACGGAAAAACCGTTCAAATCTTAGGTGAAGAAACGAAGATGAAAAGTACAAAACAAATGGGTTGTGATGATACCTACATTTGCATCACCGCAGGTATTTGTTTTAGTTTTTAAATTAACCAATAAATTTGTACAAACTTAGGTTAATTAAACAATTTGAAAGTAAATATTCAAGATTAATGTCATAAGACTAACCGATAAAATCTCTAAACAGAATAGCTAGGTTTGTTACTCAAATATGGTTGTGCACATAAAGTGTATAAGAAGTAATAATGCGCATTACTAATGAATGTTGTCTTGAAATTCAAACTGGAAGTTGTTAAAGTAAGCTGTGATTTTAAAAATTTAAAAAATGCATGCGGTGATGCAAAGATATCACAACCCATACTTATTTTCTACTTTTCACCTTCGTTTCTTCACTTAAGATTCGATTGTTTTTCCGTCCACTTTTATTCCGTAAGGTTTAATTTTTATATTTTAAACTTTAATTTATTAAAATCCATTATTGTAAGTATATAAAGAAAAATATTCGTTCCGAATAATAATTTGCATGTTAACTTTGATTTTTTGATAATCAAAAACAATCTTTTTTCACAATGGTCTTAATCCAAATTTAACTAACCATAGTTTGAATAACATAAATATTTGTCAAGTATGTTTCGACATTGAGATTTATCGCCATACTTTTTGCTCAACCGCAACCCTTCAACGGATTTTTAAAATTCTTAGCTTTTTGGAAAGCACATTAAATTTTCCAGATTTCCAAAATTCGACATTTCAAAATATTCATAAATGCAGTTACAATGCTCATTTAAACACCCTTTTGAAGCGTTTTTTGTAATTAGACATAATTATTTTTATTTTTTCAGAATCTTAATGATCTACTTGTGCATAATAATATAAAACATACATCAAGAGTAATTTTATTCAAAATTATAAAACTGGACGTAAAAATTCTCTTTTAAATGACACAATTTAAATTCCTAGGTGAAGAGTTATTTAGGTAAAAAAACCAGGGAAAAGTAGTTGATTCCATCTACTAATAACTATAACAAGGCAATGCCAAAATTATAATAATCTGGCTAATAATAAAAATAATTTGTTTTGATTATTTGAAGATGGACAGACAGAAGGACAGACCATTTTCATAAAGTGGCTTTCGCTACTTAATTTTATATATTTTTACATTTAACTACCCTATTTATTACCGTAGTAGTGCCATAAAATATGTAAAAATTTTATGAATTACTTAACGTAAGTAACCACATTATGTGCATATTCAGTCTCATTTAAGGGAGATTCGTCAACGGTTATTATATATATCAAAGAGACAACAAAAACCTAATAATGATGACGTAAGCATAAGCGACGACGCGCACGCTTGGCTAAAAAAATCGATAACCCGATCGATATATAACCACAATTAAATAGCCTGTTTGTTATATAATTATCTTATTTTATGATTTAAGTTACTTGCATATTATTTTATTTCATTCTATTATTGAGTTAATTAAAATGGATAATTGTACAATATTTTCAAGTGGACATAAAAAACATGACTTCAAAAATACATTTTGAATATTTTATTTTTTACCGTCCCTATTTCACTTCAGATGATTTGGGTAACACCCGCATGGGCCACCTTTGATCCTGTGAATGCCTGAGATTAATTTCAAAATAATTTTAATCTATAATGACATTATAATTGACCCTACAATGAAATATCAGGAATTCTATTGATTAAGGAAATGGCCTCTAGAAACCATGCAGTAACCCCACCGCTCCTCTAATTTCGACCGATCAAACAGATTACCGAATTTATCTTTTTAATTTGCCTAATCTTTATGCATACAAAATTTCGAATCAATCGGTTGAGTTCATTTTGTAGAGAATTTAACCAGCTTCAATTTGGTACTATTTTTATGTATTTAGCTTAATTATGAAGGGAGTTATGGGGGTTTTAAGTTTAGTTACCATGACAACGGAAAAAGTGTCTTAAGTGTTTTGGATTTAATGAAAATGATAATCAATAAAAACACTCAAAAAACTTTAATTTTATTGAATCTGCATCAATGCATGTTTTTCTACTTTAGCATTAAAAACCCGGCATAATGTTTAAAAAATCGGCATACTTCATAGACCGTCATTTAAGCACCCAAGTAGCACTGCAGATTTTTCGTTTAAAAATGATTTTTTGTTACCAAATATTACGGAATCGGGGTAAGACAGAGAAATTGTTCACTAAACTTACACAAGCGGTACAGATTTGATACAAAAAATTGACATGGCTTGTGTTGCTTGGGAGGCTTCAATGAGACCCAACAAGAACCCTGCGCACGCTTGGCTAAAAAAATCGATACAAAAACCGATCGATAACTTGGCTTTAAATTATTTTGAAAAAAAAATGTAGAAATTCATATTTAAAAGATGACAAACAAAATAGACTCAGAAATCATAATAACTTTAACAAAAGATGAAGAAAATCCTAGTTTTGGGTTCAACATCAAAGGAGGAATCGATTTCGGTAATATTTTATATTACCATGGCAACATATATTTTAATATTTAATTAAAATTTATTATTTCTGGTTACTAGGACAACCAATCTACATTTGGAGGGTTGAGCCAGACTCTTTAGCTCATCGTGCGGGGTTGAAACCAGGACAACAAATTTTAGCTGCTAATGGGGTCGATTTCATTAACGTTACACATGCTGAGGCACTTAAGGTTCGTTTTTTATTGTTGTCATGGTTACTACATGATTTTTTTACATGATTTACTTTCAATTAACGTGCATCCACTTGGTTACATGAATAACTTTATTGCATGACGTGTGTGACCACATGAAATGATAAAACTGTCACATGATATGATTTTACATGACATGATACGTACTCTGTATTATGACCACCGCATGAAATAATCTTACCATCGTCACAAAAAGTCACATGACATGAATACATGAATTAAATACCATTTCTACATGATTATCGAACTTTTACATGATTCCAATTCTAAATCATGGCAACATGATTAATTTAATGAAATTATGAAACAGTCACATGACATGAACTAAATACCATGACTACATGATTATCGCATTTTTACATGATTTCAATTCTAAATCATGGCAACATGATTAATTTAATATGAAATTATGAAAAAGTCACATGACATGAACTAAATACCATGACTACATGATTATCGCATTTTTACATGATTTCAATTCTAAATCATGGCA
>JAQFYJ010000597.1:0-12354 GCA_034694685.1 Isotoma anglicana | reverse complement strand
CTGGTGTGGTGTGGTGACTGGGCATTCTGTTAAAATTTAAAGAGTAGGCAGAGTGCATTATTGTTTAAGCTTTAGGATAATCATTAATTCTAATTGCTGGCTGTTGGTCACACCTTGTTGTTGTTCAGATATTCGAAGTCACAATAATTCCCATTTCAGAGCTTTTGTTTTTTCTCACTTTTTAAAAATTTGTGTACACTACTGCACGCAGTGTCGAAAATTAAATATAGGAAGTCATGGTCATTTGAAAAAAAAGTATTTAAAATTTAAAAAAAAGTTAATTTAATGGAAGTTTCATAAAGATGAACTGGTCATGCTATCCAGGTTTGGAGTTGTTGCTGTACTGGACTAGACAAAGTCGATTTTAGTACCAAATATGATGTTAATGTTACTAGGTTAAGTTCACCAGGACAGGAAGGGTATAGTTCACCTGTCCCACATATGAGAACACTTTTATGTTAGTTTATTCTTGTATCTCTAATTCCTCTTGAGTCAAGGGTCATCTGATAACTCCATTAAATGTAGTACTTTTTCATATTGATGGATGATGAATGATTTCCGGTTATTTTGTCATCTACCATTAAGTACCTAATATCAAGTATTAATACTTCCCGTCGGCTTTTATAACTCACTGTACTGTAATTAGTACCTAGATACCTTGTAAAGATAATAATTTTTTGTTTTCAAAGAATTTTCTTCAAAGAGTTAATAATTCTTCCTTTTCATGACCACAAGTGTCTGTCTGTCTGTCCAAACCGATGTTATGCACACACCTTTTCTTTTGGGTAATAATAATAATACCGTACAAGTTTTTCTGTTCTGACAGCCTTGAGGAATTTGAAAAAGATTGAGTTTTAAACTTTTAAATATATTAAACGTGGAGGAAGTTGATCACTTGTTTCTATCGTCATCACATAAAACACATCTCTCTTATAAATTTTCATATTATATTAGAAAGAGTAATCGGGTTGGGTTTTAGATAGAAAAGAAAAGAAGGTTTGGTAAGACTGAAGATGATACTTCGTTGATGTTGATTATGATGAGACTGGATAAAAGCAAAAAGCTAACTTTGATGTGATGTGATTAGCCTAGAAAAATATACTTTCATTGTTAAAACTTCATCTGATTATTAGATTGAATTAGAATAGAATTACATGGAAGTTTTTCTCAAGAGCCTGTCTCGTGTTATTATCTTTGAGTTTGTTAACTACGAATAACTACATCATCTATATGATAGGCCATCTGCTTATCTGCCAACCCTACCTACCAACCACTATACCTTCAATCACTGTTAAGACTTATCATCATATACACAAAGATAATGTGTATGCATGCATGCATGCATAATATGCTGCCGGCATTTGACTTCAAATATTATTACGATTCCAAAACACAGGGTTGGGTTGATGGGTTTATGAAGATGAAAAAAACGCTTGAAGATCCTCACGGTATTTAACCTTTTTCTCGGAAGGCACGCAATTCAAAACCAAACCAGTCTCTTATTACTATTACAAACATATCAAAGAGTTTGAAACCTCTGGGTAGACGAAAGATTAGTCGAGAGTGAACTAGAGGCTTTAATTTTTATCATTAGAGGAAATCAAAGGGAGGAAAGGTGAGGTTGAGATGATGATAATGAGATGAGATGGATTCAAACAAAACACACCGATTTTTCTTTGATAGATGTTTGACCTATTGCCTTAAACCACATTTTTATTTTGGAGAATTTTAACTTGAAACACTTTTCTGGTTAGGCTCAACTGGGATCAAAGCAAATCCAGACTTGATTTATTCATTTTTGTCCACATTTGGTGTATAAATATGAAATGAATCACAAAGAATTTTAATTAAGGTTGTATATTGTAATAAAGGAAGCTAATTAATTACTTAAGACCATAAGGAGAAAGTCAAGAGTCTTGGTATATCACCTTTTAATGTATCTTACGTAATAAGGTTAATTTTTGAATGATTCCATGCATCTTTTTACCTCTTTAAATTTAAAGGTACTATTCCTGTTTAAATATGCTTTAGTAATAATGATATAATTACAAGCCTCTTACCCTTACGTCGAGTTTTATCAAAGATAAGTAGGTAACAGGAAATTTTACAAGTATCTTCTCATTTAATCCCAAAATCCCAACCCGTTCCTTTGATTCCATTAGTCTTTGAAGGAATGTCCGCCGCATTGCGTTTTACTAAACCAAAAGGTAGAAAGTACATTCACCAAATAATTCATCTTTCCTCACACGAAATAAAAGGAACTCGTATAAGTCTTAATAAAAATTTTCTCCAAGCTCAGAAGTTCAGAAAATCCGCAAGACTTCTAAATTCTATTCTATCATCTACTAACTACCAGAACCAGACTAGACCAGTCCAGTGCAGTGTCGGAAAAATCTATTTTGCTATCTCATTTTATTGAGTTGCTCAATCTTTCTGTATAAGAAAAAATATAAAATAATAATAATAATAATGATGTGTGTAATACAAGAAAGGAAAAAAAATAATCTTTTTCTCTCTTATTATTATCTAGATTTAGTTTCGAGTTTTTCAGCAAAAAATTATTTTTATTATTTTTCCTTATCCTTGTAGTAATCTGATTGAAGAAGGAAACTTGCTGAGTATTTTTTGTATATTATGAACGATACAACTTATCCGCTTTGTTAGCG
Source organism: Isotoma anglicana (assembly GCA_034694685.1). Lineage (NCBI taxonomy): Eukaryota > Metazoa > Arthropoda > Collembola > Entomobryomorpha > Isotomidae > Isotoma > Isotoma anglicana. The sequence continues at coordinate 9,688 of JAQFYJ010000597.1, read as the reverse complement.
TATCTTTAGTTTGATTTTAAATTGGAAACGATAGAATCATTATTTCTACATTGTTACTACATATTAGGGTAAACTTTATTGCGACTGAGGAAAGATTTAATTGCGAATAAAATGTGGAGCTTGATATTGCCTCAAATACAATACAAGAGAGGAATTCTTTGATGGTTTAAACGATTTAATAAAATTTATTACTGAGAAATTAAGGCATTAAACTTTATGAGGAAAAGAGTCTTGAAGAAATTATTAAGTATCTTGAATGAAGGTATTATTATTATTCAGGTCCAAATAAGATTTCTTGTTTCATTGACCCGATCTGTCCAGGTTTATTTTATTTTATTTCAAATATACGGAAGAATTCCTTTCTGAGCGGTCTGTAATTTGATTGTTAACATGAGATGGAGATTCTAAAGAAGAGAGAACTTTTTTAAGAGTTGACACGTCCGATTGTTCATGTCGACATAATTTGGTCACATCGGACAGTATATTATGTCCTTTCTAATGGAAGTCCAATAGTCAAGTGAAATAGACAACGAGACTCTTCTCTAGAACATAGAATATATTATTTTAACATTTTCTAAAAGAAACGTCTCCATCGCCATCATAATCATAATAATAATAATCATGTATAATACATAATATGTAGGTTGTTCTCTTGTTCAGTCGGATTTCGTGTCCAACTCGCTGGTCACTAAAAAGTCTGGTCTGGTGTCTTCGTTAGTTTCCTGTCGTACTTGATTAATTTATGAGAGAGGAGACCAGCAGAGTGATTTCTCTAAAGAAATGGTCACTCTCCACTCCAGTAGGTTGGCTTGGCTTGGCACTGTCGTTGTACATGGACACTTTTATTTGCTTAGCTTTTTTGGTGAGATGTGAATGTGACACGTGAGGGTGGACAATGGCCAAAAATGGTGTGATATTTTACAACTTTGGTCAGCCTGTTCCAAAATGAATGTTTTATAAGGTTATGAATGAATTACTGAATGATTGTTATGCAGTGTGTACTACGTGTCGTTTCTATGTACTTTCCTTCCGCATAATTTGATGAAATAGCTTTTCAGACTCGAGTGATATACAGAGATGGTATCTTGATATCTCTTTAAGAATTATCAGTCTTATTTGCTGTAGATATTGTGTAAGTAGTCTAATTTGTAGTCTAATAATGAAACATGCAAAATTATTTGATAACTGGCTTCGCCTTTGTACTCTGTTATCATTATTAGAGCAGATGTTCCAAGTGATGAGAGTGTAATCATCATAAATGTTAATTCATATTCTGGATGCAGTTACTGTTGGTCAGCTGCTTGTTTCTTGAATTAAATTTTTATTCACTTTTTCTACTTTCCTATTAGGTATACATATATTATGAAAGTAAATTGGGTGCTTCAATCTGATTGAAAAAAAGTTGTTCCAGGATATTTAAGAAATTTATCTTTGATCAGCAAGCTTATGCATTCACTTATAATAGTTAAGCATTCACCCTATAGCCTAGCCAATTTATAATTATTTTTCCTATAATAGATTATAAGTTTCGTTTAAGAGGGTAAAAAGATAATACATGTGGCCTGGCAATCAGTATCTGACACAATACAAGGACTGAGAACCTTAAAGTTTCTTAAGAAAAATTAAAATTCACCTGGCATCATATTATATTGTACAAGCAATTAGGAGGTGTATGGTTATGTAATAATATGGTAATGAAAAAGAAGAACCCATTTGTAAAATGCAATTGGAAATTGGAGTCTTCCTGGTAGATGGGAAAAAGTAAAAGAAATAAGAAATTATATTGTAACTCTTATTATTTTATGAGAGTAGACATTGAAAAAGTGAATGAGTAATTCGTTTGATTTCCTTAATCATTTGCATTACGTTTGCTTAGACTTGGATAAAAAGAAAGACCGAGTTTTTGTAACAAACTCTATTGCATAAATTTCATATGAGAACTTGCACAGCATTTTGCATATTAGTAAGCAAAACAAGCACAGCAGGCTTACAAGAGTCAGTAGGAGAAAGAAGTGGAGATTAGTTGTAAAATCTAATTCTACGAAATCTTTCTTCCTGCCAAAATGATAAATTACCTTTGAGCTTTTTCCTTGCCTGTTATTTTCACTTTTCTCGTGACCATGAGTGAGGTCGGTTTACCTCACTCAGTATGAAGGTTTCAAAAAACATTATACCACATGTACAATTCATGTGGGCGTTCATTTGGCAGCTTTTGTTACATTTATGAATATTAATTGTGAAGGGTTTATTTTGTTTTTGTATTTTTATGCTGGTTATTCAAACCATTGCTTTCTCACTTGTTACATTGAAGTAAGTCGGGACTCACGATCAGTGGGTTGTAGGTCGAAGTTGATTTTACACACGCAATCCCGAAATTCAGTACAATCTGCAATTATCAGTATAAAAAATATAAACCTCATTTTCACTTGAGTTCTGCTTGAACAAAAAAGTTTATAGCTAATATTTTACCAGAGAAAAATAAAACATTTAAGAATCAGTTGAATGAAATATGATCGACTTCAATTCTCTGTACAAACTGTCCAGTTTTTGCTTCAAGCAATCCAGGAAGTTCTTATACTTTTATGATGTGGATGTAATGTTAAGATTGATAGTTAAATGTTGAATGTTGTAATTGCAATTGAAATCATATTCCTCCTGTCCTTTTACTTGCAATTTATTTGAAGAAGTACTCAGCGTGTAAAGAGCTTGCTTAACTAAACACGAAAATGCATTTAAGGACTCATCATGGTGCATGTAAAGATAGAAATGTATCTTGTTGAATGTTGCATAATAGCATGATATGATGTTTTGTACTTAATCTTCTCGTACATGTACATTCATATTCGTACATATATGTTATTTCATTATATTATGCCATGCCAGTGAGTGCCAGACAGAGTGGTGATGTTGATTATCTCATGATGATGAACCTAATGCAATAATGTCCATGAATGTTAGTGTTGATGATGTGATTTCGATCGTTTCTAAAAGATAACTTGTTGAGATTTGATCATTCTCTATAATAACACGAATGTTTTGATTGTCTATTTCAGGCTCACGTCGTTGCAGCTTTTGAGCAGTCACTGTCCAACATGACGCAGCGTATTCATTCCTTAACTTCATCGGCTGAGCAGAAGGTGAGTTTCAAATCAAAATCCTATTTTGGATTTTACTTCATAAATGTATTCACTCGACTTCATCTTCACACATGGACAAATGGTCACATGTGATTAGTTTGAGATTTGAAATTCGACAAAGTTAGTCTTGGTCATCATCACCAATTATGAACTTTTGTACTTGCAATGTCCATTCGGAACATTTATGCAGCAATTGATGGACAATCATCCAGTTAAATTTTGCTCGCTGTGAAATTTGACTTACGTACCTACATAAACTTGTCTCAAGATGTTGCATTTACTTTACCTCGTCTTGCTCTCAAAGAAATTTGTTCTGTCATCCATTTGTTCTTTTGGATTGCTAAAGAAAATACATTTCTTAGAAATCGGGACGTTGAAAAGCTTACCACACGTAGTTTTGTTTTTTAAATAATACTACATAGGAAGTTTTAAGATTAAAATAAATTAAAAGTTAATTTCACTTGGCACAAAATAGCAAAGCGTGATTGCACCTGTCCAATATCAAAAGCAGGGATTGTTAAAAAAAACTTGATAAAGCTGCATGAATTGTGTTTCCAAGAGATTTTTGAGGATTGTAAGCAATAAAAGTCAAAACGGTGAGGAGAATAAGTATACTTTATGACATGGATACTAAATGTACTCTCGTGTGCGATAGTTATTATGTCACAATAATTTCCTTACCCTATACACAGTAAAAGTTACTAATCCAATCCACAGAACAAAATTAAATTAAAATTTAGCCTAAAACTCTTTCATCTATAAGCCATGCATGTTATGTGATATGTCTTAGGAAATGCAAGTGTGAGTTAATTTGTCGTCACTCATGAAAGTGCAATTAATATTGTGTAGAGTTTTTACACAATTTAATAGGTAAAAAAGTCTTTGTAATCAAATGCTCACAAAAATAGGGAATCTCTTTGAATACATGTTTGATAAAAAATGCTTGATTTTGCTATCTTATCTATTACCTACAAAATTAATGAAACTTTTTACTTCAATGAAAATCACGAGTTGAATTCCAATCCAACTAACTTCTTGGCTGGAGTCTTAATTCTATACAATATGCAATCACGTATCTTACAAGGATAAACCCAACTTGGTTGGATTGGATATACTGACTTGAGAATTGCATTTTTTAAATCGAAGCGAGATTTCCTCACTTTCACTTAATTTTTTGGTCGTGTTTCAATAATCATTTCATTTCTTTCCTGCCCATCCCCAACATAATGCCACTTTTCTTATCTAAAAGAATCTAATAACTATATGCAATGAAATAATACAGTGATAGAGAACTAAGCACAAATGCATATCATTATTCAACGTGTTTACCTCAAATTGCTTTTTTCTTTAGATGTGATGTGATGTCTACTTTTTTTACTATAGTTGGAATAATTTGTTACCTGTGTGAGGTGAATATAAATGTGATAGATTTCAAGCCTTTTTATTCTTAAAGCGTGTAGCAGAAATTAGAATTAGAATTTTTTTTGGAAAGGGCAGGGTATTCGTACTTCACGTAATAATAATATGTGTGTGTATAATGTGTAACGAGCCAAGGACTTAGGAATTGCATTATATTTTTGCCTGTTGCTTTTCTGGTTAATTATCATCATAAAAGGTAAATTTGCATTGTCATTTTTAGTCGCACGGCTTTGGTTTATTTGATGATTGTCGGTGGACGGAGAAAAAGACGTACACACTAATTACATTTTTCGTGTAATTATGGGTTGTAACTTTTGGTGCTGGATTTGACAGAAAATTATTTTTATTGTGTGTTTATTTGCTTATCGTGGTTGTTAATTATTTTAACTTGAAATTAATGAAAGAAACGACGAGATTTAGCCAGAGTTTCTCACATTTTGATTTTCTGCTATTTTTTTCAGATGAAAAATTACTTTTGGTTTAGGGATTTCTTTCATTGCTTATTTCGCAAATAAATGGTAGAGACGAGGATTGAGAATATAGATTTTTTGCTTGGGGAATACGGTACAAATGTTTCAAATTAGTTTTAAGAAAGTGAAAGAAAAGCTGTGTTGACAGTTTAGCAGTATTCAGGAAGTATTTGTATCAAATCGAGATTGCACGGAAATGTCGACTATGGTGGCACTTAACATAAGGATAGCATGGCAGATTCAAAAACGCCTACCACTTCAACCTACAATGATGATTGATGGCTGGGATTGCTCTTATTTCTGTAAACTCTAAAGAGGCTTTTTGTATTACATGAATGCTGAGGCAATTTATATTTCATTCTATTTCTAAAAGCAAGGTTTTATTTAATCTTTCTTGTCTCAAGCTAGGAAGAAAAATTATAATGTTGATTTTTGCAGGCACGATTTAGAGTTATTCGTGGGATTCACTTTTTACGAATTGATTCGAGTCAAAGAAAGTTAATTTTGGTTCAATTTTTGTAATTTAGATTGGAAACCATTTTTCCAACCTCTTTTAATTTCTAATCGTTTAGTTAAAAATGGTCGTTTTGGACTTTAAATATGTATTTTTGAAATAGATTTCCTAATTCAGTATCTAATGGACATAATCAAAAGTAAATTCTTCTATTGTCAACATTTATCAGAGGACAATCTTCCTTGAAAAAGCTTTGTGCTTCTTTCTTTTCAACTTATCGATTTGACTAATGACTTAATGTATCTTCAGTAGCAAAATTTGTCAAGGTTGGCCACGCAGAAAAAAAGCATTTGTTATAGTTTGTCAATTCAAGAGGAAATCTGAGCTGTGACAGCATAACTAGTCACTCCTCTACTACTCTCAAGCTACATTAAGTGTAACGTTAGTAGACGAGGCATGAAAACGATTGCAAAATATAAAACTGCACAGACTTGCTGGATTTTTTATGCTAAAAGCAAAGGCAGACGAGTCAGACTTTTGGTTTTGTAAATCACTGATCAAAGTCTACTTTTTCAACTACCTTTATTATACTCCAATAGAGTAAAGTGTAACCTGATAAAGAAAGAAACGACTTTGAATTTGGTTTGCCTCAAGACAAGACAAGGAAATAACTCATTCTAAGAAATCTGTGATTCTTGTCTGTCATCATCGTCAGTGTCACTTATCTTTGTGGACGTTTATCAAGATCTTCATCTTTACGTTTAACAACAACCAGCTTCATAGATTTTTGTTACGGTTACGATTGAATGTACTGGATCTGCTAGAATTACAATTCAAGTTGCTTTATGTAACACATTTGAACCAAACATTGTCCTTTAAATGACTTTTGAAAACAATTAAAAAAGATTTAATTTCTTCCTTAATGTTTACTCCCGCAGTATTGATGACAGCTTTCTAAATTAATGAAAAGTACATTTAATTTTAATATGTAAATTTTAGACATTCTAAAAATTCTATAGCGTCATCGTTTCTTTACTGCTAGGATCGACTAGCTAGATGGATTTATAAAAGGATCTTTAGCTTCTATGTATCGAGTTTGTTGTGGATCGTGTGCCAAGTCTCAAGTAGGTCCGATATTCAGTGAAAAACAGCAGATGCACAAATCTATTTTTCATGTTACCGCAGACAATTGCATAAAGTATGTCAATCATCGTTTGCAATTATGTAAAATCCTATTCTATTTCGTCCTTTGTTTCATAAATGTCTAAAGCTATTATTTACGTTATCAGTGTTATCAGCCAGTCTCTAATAATATAAGTCGGCCATAAATACTATAATAGTTATAGTTGGTTGGAAAGTTGCAACTGTGGGATAAGCTTACTATTCACTATTCCAAATACAATAGTTTATTATTTGAAATCTTATTGTTGACTGTATATGAAGCCGGTGTGCACAGTGCTAAGATTTTGTCCAAAATGTTCATATAATAACGCATGAAGAATCTGAAATAGTCCCATGGTGTCATTTTCCTACCATGCGGTCTCTTTTTCAATCTTTTGCTACGAATTCTTTACGTGTTACCTTTAAATAACTTTTTTAAATTTAAAGCAACTCTTTTTATTTTATGGGAATGAAAATTTACAAAAGTCTTTTTAACTAACATGCCGCTCTTCTAAGACAACTTTGGTTAGTTTGCATCATGATGATGATATTTTTGTTAACTTGCATGAATTTACTCTAAAAACTGAAGTTTATTGTCTGTCAAGGATGAAAGACTTTATCGTATCCTATCCTATGAAATAAGTAGGTTTATTTTTTTCAAATTCTTAACTATATGTTAATGTATCGTAGAGGATTTTATAGTTTTAAAGTAGACTCACAATGGTCCTTGACTAAGTAAAGGGGAAAAAGTGGTACTTGTGACTTGATAGTAAGTTAATTTTTTACTTGGTTAGGTTACCATTTTTACGAACTTGTCCTCTTTGTTCCAGTTCGGCATTCGTGCTCAATTGCGTAAGAGCTAATTTTACCTGCTGGTGTTCATCCACCACTTTTACTCACTTGTTTGTTGTTTGAAAAGCTATTTATTGCTTTGACTAAGAAGTATCCATGTGTTACAGGGCGTGTCACCTAAAGATAAGTTTTTATGAGACGTTGGGCTGTATGAAATAGCCTAGGAAGCCCTGACTTGAGACTTGTCAATTCCCTTGTGGTTGAAGTCGTTGAAGGTTTCAGTATTCAGACTAAGTGACTCTAACATACGAGAGTTCAAAGGCATGTTCCTTGGTAGCGGTTTCGCATTAAAAATACTCGAGGCTTGAGATCACCTAAAAGAGTTATTAGTCACAATAGACACGGTATGATTGGCCATTTCGTCTTCAAATGTGTTTTTGATTATCCTCACGTCCTTAAACTGCCTATGAAGGGGCTGCGTCCTTTTTGCTCGTAAATAAAATCTTTGTAATTCATTAGGATTTGAAGGGTAATGATTTTTTCATGCTTTACTTACATTCTTTTTAAAATTTTTAAATCATTTGCAAATCTTTTTAAACACTAATAAAATCTTGTCTCCATTCCCAATCCATCTCGTCTGGCTCGGTTATAATTTGACTACAAGCTAACGTTTAAACATGCTATGTAATTGCTCACTCGTTATTTTGTAAATCCATGCTTGAACTTTACAACTTGCCAAAATGGTTTGACTTCATCTGTTTTAAAAACTTTATTCCACCCTTGTCAACAAAGGAGTGATTAATGTTGTTCAACCCCCATAAAGCAATAATAATAATCATAACAAATGAGTAAAAAAATATAAAAATATACATGAGTTAGTTACAATCACAACAACTTACAGACATAAATGTGACCTCTGACATTTGATCTCTTACTTTCATACAATAAAATATGATTATGTAGACAAGAACAAGATAGGAAAACTAGGAACTAGTTGTATTATACTAAATAACAACTGTAATAATTCTCTTTTATATTACTTTATTCTATACCATGGGTCTTTTTGAATTACAAATATTATGCACGTATTTCAATAATATTTCAATTAACTTGAGGGTACTCCCTGCAACAAAACATGAACAATTCAAGGTGAAAAAATCCTATCCCTGTAGCAGCATACTATTGAGAATGTACCAGTAAGAGTAGAAAAAGTAACGATGTAGTACGATTTGCAATCTAAAATGAAACTCGGGAATGATGAGATTGCAATCTGCCAAAGAAAAAAAAATGATAAACAAGTAGAATTTTCCTAGTAAGGCTGAGTTGTGCTGCCCATACCTAATTACTTCTTAATGAAGTTACAGCCCTGAAATGGATTAGACTATTTGATGATTTTGTGATGTGATCATAAATTAAGATGAATCATGACCACACTACAATATTTACCATATTATACTAACAACTTCAATTCAGTAGTGTCTATTTCAAATAGACATTATTCATTTATTTATTTATTTATTAGAAGGTTTTTTTTTCTTTCTGCAACTCCTTGTCTTGTTTCGTTCTCCTTTTTGCGATTATAATATGATTTAAGACCATAGACTACTTTTACAATGATTAAGGAGATCAAACTTTAACATCATTATTAGTTACACTAATTTTTTAATATGTTGATGAACTCCATTTCTTGATGATGTCAATGTCAACTTGTCACTGGATATTATAAGGTACTATCATCATAACAGTAGGAAGGAACCCTGCTGTACTCATTGGAGATTTAGGTGCTGGTGTGGTGTGGTTTACATCCGTATGTTGAATGTATGCAAACGATACAAGTCATTCATTCATCTTTTGGCAAAAGCTTGTAATTTTAATTGGATTAGAAGATTAAGATTCATTGTGACACCCAGAAAGAGATTACCTTTCTGTTAAGATTTGTTCATCAAGACTGGTGGAAAAGTGTTTGTGCTATATAATCTCAATATGAGGTAATGTAATGTACCTAATATTATATTAACTATAATAAAGGATTACAATTGTTTAAAGTATATTAGCTATTATTATTTGAGGAAGAACATGAACAGACTAACCTGCGAGTGTTGGAAGTACGATAACAAATGCATATGGTTAGATTTTAATTTTTAATGTGCAAAATTCCTTAGCCTTATCTCTCTATAGGAAGTTGTAATTCATGTTGTTTGCATGCGAAATTCATGGAATGTTAGGTGCGACAAATTTCTATCCTCAACTCAAGT
>JAQFYJ010000596.1:0-12355 GCA_034694685.1 Isotoma anglicana | reverse complement strand
GAAACGCTTCCAATTAAAATACACACAAAGTTTTTTTAGTCATAAAATTCATTGAAACTTTTATGCTTTCAAAGCAAAACTAACATAAAACTAAGAAACAATAGAAATGAAGTTTTTTTAATGCGTAATCGAGTCAATTAAATTCACATATAGACAGATATGAACGTATGAACTTAACATACCTAAGATTATTTTTTATTACTATGTAACTTTGTACTTTCTTGTGTATATTCGATCTATTTCTTTCTGTCTGTAAAGATATCAATTTGATTTGATTGATCCTATTAATCAAAATATGAAAACAGGGAGGGTTAATTTTGGTGGCAGTAATTACATAGGATTTTAAGCAGCAATGATAATAATGAAGAAAAATTGCACCTTTCGTTCGCCCATTGTCTATAAAGTCGGCTGACTGACCTGGTAATTTATACTCTGATAAATTTCACAATTAGAGTGAAGCATTGTAAATCTTGTTAGGCGAAGTCTAACTTACAAAATGATAAAGACATTTAGTAGTAGAGAACAGAAGGTATATTTTATGAGTCGCTATTACAACTTAAATTTTGGCAACTATCTTCTATACTCTTTAGACAGATAAGGTTAAAAAGCAAATAATAAAATATAAAGTGCAGGGCATAATAAGCAAAAAGCATAACCTGCCATAATTATCAAAAGGTAGAAAAACACTTTTGTGTGATTGTGCCAGTCTATTAACCAACCTGGACCACTTCTTAAGATTAGACTTTAATACTCGTGCACTTTATTGCAAAAATGTGTAGCCTATCATCATCTAAATCACAATTGCGAAATTTTACTATATTTATGCAGATATCTGCACTAAAAGCGATATCTCACCTGCCATAAAATTGATTAAAGAGTGAGGCTCGCTTATTAACAATGTTGAAGAAAAATGAATCTGGACTACGTTCAAAAATTCATCTTAAATAATATTATCACAAAAACAAATCTACTTGTACATACCTTGTATATACCTTTTTATTTTTCACCTAGATTAGTATATTTCTTTATTATTTAAGTCGAATATGTGCCAAAAAGTTAAGAAAAAAATTATGTAAGTTTCGTAAGTTTGTTTTAAGTTTAAACTAAATATTTGGCTTTGTGAAACGAATCATCGTTCAAAGATTGAAGTACGGGATCAAACAAATCTAAAAGTGATGCATCTATCTGTTTTTTCCTAAAAAGTAAGTAAAGTTCAGACTAAATAATAGACTGATGCATTTTTATTTTGGAACTTGGAACATTTCATCTGTTTCGTGTGATAGAAGATGTCTTAAGGCAAATACAACTTCATGATGAGGTGATGATGATACTGATTGATATGCAAACTTTCATCGTGGCCGTTTTTCATCAATCACTCACGACCTGGTTGAAAAGAGAAGTAAAAAGTTTTATATTCTTATTTGGATTCTGAATCAAACTAGATTCATCCCTTCTTATCAATTTCAATTCAAACATTTTAAACTATTCAGAGTGTATTAGAATTATCAAATCGTATTTTTTCTCCTAAAGTAAAAAACAAGCATGGATTTCTAAAACTCCTGTAGTAAAGTAAATCAAGGCATAGGAAAATACGAACATACCACCGAGTATCAGGTAAAGTACCGCTAAAGTAAAGAAATCGAGAACACACATACTACAATAAAACCTAAGATGAGATTCCTACTTGACAACAGGAAGGTTAATATTAACTTAAAATACAATACCAACGAAATACCATGCCATACCTGCCTGATATATTTTATATAGAAAATGTTTACATTAGAGGCTGAGTATTTAAGTAAGATAAAAATATGCAAATACCTCTAAGCACTCGACTCTTCCTCGAGTTGAAAACATGAATTCGAGCAAAGTGGGTTTTACTCTTTGAAGTTTGAATCTTTTGATAAAAAAACATCCGTCGTACCTAACATCAAAAACTAGCTGTTTGGCTTTTGCTTTGCTCTTCCCTATTATTGCGTTTACCTTTAATCTTCCTAGTTTTTGATCTGTCGGTGTTATTGGCACATGAAGGGTTATAAATGGCAAAGATGCTAGATGCTTTGGCTTGGCATGAAATTGAAAAGGCAGGATAACACAAAGAATCAGATTGAAACATGATGGAGATAAGGCAGATGATATATTTTTACCTCCAAGAAATAAATAGACACTTCATGTTATGTTACATTGTTAGCATATTATTATTTAAGCCAAGCATTGTGCTTACGAGCAAAATAGAACTTTTGAAGTCAAAGGATGGGTGAGGTACCATACCATACCCACCACACCACAACACAAAGTAACCACAACGAAAGATTCGATAGAGAAACCTGACTTCTTTGTCTGTTATTTTGCTTCGCGAAAGAAAAGTCCCCAAGAAGTATTAATAATAAAATTATTATGCCATGCTGATCATTACTGAAAGCCAAGTAGTAGAAAATTGAACAGATTCATGAATCACGAAAAAAGTCATCGCTTCTTATTACACAAAATACAAAATACCCTCAGCCATACCTCATACACCATAAATACTGACATTTAAGGAGATACGACAAACTTTTCGTCATCTTCTACTTCTTTAAGGAAAGTAATGATGGATGAAAAAAACTCTTAAACCCTTTATGTTGTTGTGCCATCCGAACCACATCTACCCATCCATCCTTTAGATTCATCCATGGGAATAATTAGGGGATAAGACACGATAGGAAGATCAAGTTAGTGAAGAAGTCCTCCCTGTGTTATGTTAATAATAATAAGCCAAGAGGAGGAAAAAATCCATGTAAGTTACAAAACACGGATGCGAAGAGTGTGAGATTCAGATTCACAGATTCAACATAATCATCAAGAGAGCATCTTTGAGCCTATGTGGTATGCGAAAATGTTAAAATACGAGTATGACCACCACCACTGTTGAACCACCATACCAGTAGTACCACCACTAAAGTAATCCCCAAGCTAAATGTTGAATCTTGAATATGTGCTTTTTATAATGCAATCAACTTTTGAATTTACCTATATAATATTGCAATTGCAAGACCTTACCTCTTTGCCTTATACCAAAGCAATGCTTTTGCTTATGGCCAATTTCATCTGTGTATAAATTCTCTAGATTATCTATCCTCATGTCTTCCTACCCTATCCGCCTGGGTCATTCCCCTTCCTTTCTTTATTTCTTGAACGTATCGAAGCGTGCATTTCAGCTTCTTATGATGATATTACTACATACTACACTGCTATATCTCTGAGAGTAAACTAAACTCAACGTTTAAATGTAATAATGCACTAAAAAACATTGAACACGTTTGGATGCTGAATTGAAGCAGGATTTTTATATAGAGGATACAACAATAATCATGATCATGGTATATAAAGGGTGTACAGTGAAATTGCAATAGCAATAGTTTCAGCTTAAAAGTAAAATATCCTTAAGTTTTGTAAGTATAAGGTATAAAGTAAGACTTTGGTTTAAGACTTTTTGCTAGTTTAAAAACTCACGACGAAACGACGAGATAGTTAGATAGAGATATATTCAAATGGTTTGATGATCATCATGTGTTCCTTCATGATGATGATATTTTTCCCTTCTTATAAAATAAAATGTGTTTTTCTATATGAGACGATAAGATAGTATAGGGACTTGGTTTGGTGGACTTGTTACTTATTGCTTTACTATATTATTTTGTTATACTACCTTATTTCGTGAACCAAATAATGCATCAGCAAGCAATATCAACGAGCTTTCGGTAGTGCTTTTTATTTAATGTATTTAACATTTGTAACCAGTGTACCAAAAAAGCATGCTTTTTTAAAACCTTATAAGTTTAGGTATTATTATTATTATTATTTCAATATAAGGCTTTGGTTTTGCTCTAAACTTTACTAGTATAAAATGAATGTACCTTTTTACCATTTAGAATGCCGTGTTACTACAACTGCAGCTTATAAGCCAAAGCAAACCACCACCAGTCACCAGTACCAGCCACGACCAACTAAACAACATTTAACATTACATTTACTTCTTAGTAAAGTATAATAATAATAATAATAATAATACGAGTATGAAATGAACCTTTGAGTACAAACTTTAATGTTGGTTATAATACAATATAAAATATTACTACATTATGCACACACTTTTATGTTACTAATATTCAACAGTTGCTCCTATCATCAGTTTACTATTTGGTCTGGTGGGGGATGGTCTATTCTTGTTGCATAGGTTGCATTTCATTGTGTTACAAAATCATAATCAAGTCTTTAAGTAGTAAGCAAAAGTCTCCAGTCCATATTCAAGTCTGCTTCAGCAGTGGTGGTTTCGTTCCATTATTATAAGTAAGTAGTAAAGTGGTATCGAGTTATCAAAACTTTAAAAGCTGAAGGCTACGCAAAGGAACAATCAAGCCTATAGGGTTTTCCTCAAATTATCTTTTCCATCTATATCATTATCATAATACAGTACTGAAGAGTGCTACTATAATACCTCGACCTACTACTTTTTCCGGATGAAGGGAACCGTCATCAGAGTAGTCAGCAATTGCCTAAGGGTGAAAAGGGATTTGTATAGCTATTAAAAAGTAAAATACGAGATTCTGTTTTGTCGACCAGTCCATTCAGAAGACGTTTCTTGTTGAGACAAGAAGGGTTTCAAGAAAAAACACGTTGGAGATTTCAAGAATGAAAATCTTAAGGTGAACAGGGTCCCAAGTAATCCTTATATCAGAATCAGAAATAGTCCTCCCTACCTTAATGCAACTTATATTATATGACTCAAGATTCAACTCAAGTGGCTGAGGGATGTCTACTTGGATCATTTTTTGTGACATTCAACATCTTATACTTGTTAAACTAATAAAATCTTAAGAAACGTTACTTTCGTTACCTGAACCTGGTACAAAAACGTCAAATCTAACTAAACTCTCTCTCTCTCTCAAGGTAGGTTGTAGATTATCGTTTTTTTATTAATTTTTGTACCTTCAACCTTTTACCTCAGAGATGTTTTTACATGTGGTGGTGGTGTCTTCAGATGTTAAATAGTAATCTCTCTAAGGAAAACGTTATCTTGAAGAAAATGCTGTGAACTAACTCGTTTCATTTATTATTTGTCTTTCTTGACTCTTAGGTAAAAGCTCCAGATCAAGTCCTTAACTGAAGCAGTAAACATTCAATTGAGTTAATCTCTTAAACTACAGACTGACATAACATAACACTATTAAAGAGACTTCTTAAGAAGCTACCATACCAAATTAGGCTTCTTGTTAATTGGTTCGTTATGCCCAGCATAGCTAAAGTGAATGTCACATAAAGAGATTATCGCATAAAATGAAAAGTTTGGACTTGTGAGTAACGAGTTCCGTGTATGTGTTTGTGTCTAATACCTAAGTGTCATGTTTCGTGCTATTGACCATCCTTGGATTTACTCTCAAACATCAAAACATTAATGATGAACAAAGTGCAATGTTGAATGTGCATGTAAATTTTATATTTTGTGATGATGCATATCTTGCGTTTTGGAGAATTTTGAATTATTCAACTTCTCCTTTTTCCAAATAAGTAAAATCATAGTAAAGTTCTCCCTAAGTCAGTTTGGAATTTAGGCAAGTAGTAAACTTTATCTATGTTTATGTTCTCGTGTCATTACCATTTTTCCCTATGCTAAAATGGATTATTATTAACGGTGACTGTATATAATTCATGATATGACTTATAATACATTTAACTAAATGTTGGATGTCAGTCAGGTTCAAGTTTTAAGACTGACTTGAGTGAAGATGGGTTCGTTGTCGTTTGTCATGCAAAAAAGTAATCAATGATACTGTTTGTCCTGAGTGGCTAAGCCGAAACCAGAACTAGAAAAGAGATTACAGATTGAATTCTCATTCGTTTGACCACTTGAATACTGATTTAAGGAAGGAAGTAGATTGAGTTGGGATTTTATATACACAACTTGGAAGTTGGATATCCTCCTGGGAAACTTGGATTCAAGTTTTAGTCAAGTTTGTGAACTTTAATACTACCAAGCTGAGAATGCAATGGTATGTGAAATTTAACATGAAACACTTGTCTTGTAATTGATCTACCTAGTCAACTCTTCCTGTACACTCTGAGAATTTAATTTATAAAACAATTTTATACACGAGACATTTTGCACAGTATACCATACAAAAAATATCATAAAATTCCAAGTTTTGAAGTTCGACTGATTCTCACAATTGTTTGTTGTGTGTACAAAACAAAAGAAACTAGACCAAATAGAAAAACCAAGCCAAGGCAAAGACATTATTTTAAACAAAACAATCCTGCAAAGTTGGATAAAAAATCTAAAAATATAGGTAAACGGGGTGGATTAAAATCTTGACAAGCCAGCAGGATAAAATAAAACCGTACCGTAACCAGTGTAACGTCCATCCATCCATCCGTCCGGCCTTCGACCATCATATCCTGTTTGAGGAAATTGAATCCATCCAGGCATTTATGGCACTAAACTAAGGCAGTATCAACAAGTGGTAATGGTGGTGGTTGGAATAGAATAAATACCAAAGTAAAAGACTAGACTCGGGGAATATCAAATTTCTCCTAGACTGCCAAGCCAACTGCATTTTATTTTATATCTAATCTCTATCCCATTATATAATCACATTATATCATCCTCACATCTCCTAACCAACTGCCATATCGTAAATGCAGCTTTTGATAAAACTCAATCGAATCTAAAGAAAGAAAATAAATAAAAAATAAACATGTCAGAATCAGCCAAGCTAAAGCACTCCTACTCCCTTACATCCCTATCAACTAGATTTCTTCACCAAAACGGGCATAATGGCCACCTCGGTACAAGTAATGGTCTCGGTGGTGGTGGTAGTGGAAGCAACGGGGGTATTATGAGTAGTCATCTACAACAAAGTCAAAACCACCCCCACCATCAATCCATGATGATGACGATGTCAAATGGAAATGCAAAAGACTCATTGGACATGATGGACGGAAGTGATGATTATGGGTTCCTTTCATTCAGAGATCAAGACTGTTCCTCCAAAGCCTCAGGTCGTCTGCTAAGAAATAGTAGTTTTTACTCGACCTCATATCTCACATCTTCAACGAATCATAATAACAACAACACTTCTAATACTCCTGGTCGACAGCCAACATCCATGAGTCAACATCAGCACCATACCCAAAATCAAAGTCAGAGTATGCAATGTGGTACATCTTGTACAACGCTTGTAACTCCAACAACTGCAACCCCTGGAGCAACAGGTCGACAATCTAATAAATTGAAATCTGGGGGCTTTTCCTTATGCGGATGTGACTGCCATGGTGGGCTCAAATTTACCAAGACAGAATTATTCAGAAATACATTTAACAACCGAGGAGATCGAGAATCCCATAAGTTAAATGCATCTTCGTGTCAAACGCTCAATTTATGCTCAAGCAATAATAATTCTACAACTACAAGCAATTGCAACGGCAATAACACAAGCAATAATCATCATCTCACTTCCAATGGGAACACTAATGGCAATAGCTCTAGTAATAATAATAACTCCACATCCTTGTACGGAAGTACGTTGGGGATGAATACTTTAATATCATCATCAGGAACAACCAATGCTATTTCAACCGACACAATGTCAAGTAGTATTTTAAACGGTATAGGTTCAACTCCCGGACCAGGAACCATTGAATCGAGAAAAGGTCTTTCATCTTCATCAGCATCAACCGGAGGGGTAAGGGTCAGAAGAACTCTTTCATGCTATGCTAAAAATCCTGTCAGAAACGAGATTCTTGAGAATACCCTAGCCCAAACGGGGGCAAAGGATTTTACAGGAAGTGTGAATGGTGTTGCGAATTGTGGCAGTTTGAATGGTGTTGGAATTGGAGGTGGTGCTATTAGTACTACCAATTTATATCAACAGTTAAATAACATCACGAATCCAATTTGCGAATTCTCTCCTTATTCATCCCTATCTTCAAATGATCTTTTGGGACTTAGACTCTCTAATGGCTACATTGACAAACGGTTCTCCAATGGAAGTAATAATAATAATAATAGTAATGGGCTTACTACTACTTCTACCAGTAATAATAATAATAGCAATAGCAATAATAACAACTGTGGAGGTGCTGCTGTATTCTTTCATGACAATCCGGTTGACTGTGGATGTCCTTCTTGTTTCCAGACCAAGTTGACTATCTTTCAGGTACGTGTCATGCTTCATTATATGATGAGCAAAGATAATGAAATAAAAAATTATGCATTATATTTCCTTGAAAAAAAATGAAATCCCAAATCCCATTATGAGTATCTCTAATTTCATTTCAAAAACAGACATAGACACATTAAGGCTCACTTTAACACATTGTGTTATCACTCTTTTAATATTGTCTCATCGCCAACTGAACTGAACTGACTGAAACTGAAACTTTGAATTGATGCAGTTATTGCCTTGGACGAATGAATATGAATCCAATATAAACAATAATGATAAAGTAGGGGTGATTATATTAATATCTCATTTAATTTAATATCTTTTCAGATCACATAGTTAAGTCATATCGTTATTACAGTTTACAATGCATTCTTTCCAGACAAAAACACTAATGGTAAAAGGCTTATTTTTTGCTCTAGATTTCATTCTTTATTGTTTCAGGAACTAAAGCGGTTCGTTCGCGTCGAATTTATCGCATCCTTGAAATTTAATATTTTATTTATTTAAACATTATTTCATAAGTCTTAACTTCTTAAAATAAATTGCATTCAAAACTTTTTACTATTTATTCGCTTCATTATCTATCTAAACTTTCAACATTCAACACTTACTTTTTCTCAACTTATTGATTCTTTTCTGACTGAGTTGACAACTCCGTCTCAAAATGAATGTCTTCTATACAAGAACATTTTAATAAAGATAATGACTATCTTGATTCATTATGCTATAAAAGAGTATCAAATTAGCAACCAAGCAAAAACAACTTGGTCTTCTATTTTTTCCCCTCTATTTTTTATTGATTTGATCCAGATGAACCATGACATTTTGTCAGCTTCATCCTACACAATTTTACTTACATTCTACCTCCAAGTAAAACTTTCATTTCCCACGAGGAATGTGGTACCATCGGCTTCAATTTTTTATATAAAAAAACAGATGAACTCGAAACTCTATAATAAACTGTTTTAAAAGGTGAGTCTGTAACCTTGAGTCTCATTTTAGAGTGGAAAAAGTTTCAGATGGTAGAAGACGAAAGGTGGAAACATGCAAATTAAAATTATAGCAATTCTGTCACAAACAAGCTCAAAGGTTCGCTAGTAAAGTGAAGGGCCTAAAGGGTTCGAAATGACAAGCCCAATTTTTCTTTGATGTTTGAATTTTATATTGTTTTGTATTGAATCAAGAATAGGTATGTGACAAACACATGTTCCATACACGTCATGTAATTTCATTCCATTTTATGTTTCATATACCTAAAGAAGAATTTTCTTCATCTTCATGCAGAAAACTTTTTCAAAATAACTCTTACTTGAAAGTTCATGTAGATGATTTAAAAAATATTCATTTCATTACAATTGCATTTTTCCCTGCCATGTTTTATATTTCATCGTGCTCTGAAACACATTTTAATCCATGCATGATGAGCAAATTTCATTTTTCTCTAGATTTTTTCTCCCCTAGAACTACAAACAGATATCAGAGATGAGATGAGTGTGTAGCTTTCAGCAACAAAGAAATTAAATGGATAATAGAATTAAAATTTAACAATAAGCTAAAAGCACAATTCATTCTACAACAGTTTTTCGTTGAGCTTAGCATCATAATAAATATTCCCTTTGCATTTTAACATTTTAAGCCAGATTACTTTGTACAAAAGAAGCTTACTTTGTTGCACTGCCTAAGGAAGTATCAGATAGAGTTTTAAGATAATAGCAAATGTATAATAGATTTCATTTCAGCAAAAGCTTTAAAATCCTTAGGCTTGTCATCCTTATAAATGCAAGCATCAAAGTATGCAGGCAGCAGGATATTAGTTGGGTTTAATTTCAATTCATTAATTTCAGAATAGCCGTTAATAACGATGATAATACACAGGATAACTCAAGTGGCTATCTGAATATCATATTAGAACTTCTAAGAAATTTCTTGTCAATTTAGAGTTGATACAGTATAACAATATTACAAGCTTGGCACCTTACCTTGAAACCTGCAGCTAGGAGCTACAGGCCTTGCAATTGTTAACTTTTAACCTAACTAATCTAATGGTGGTCTGGTCTAATGCGTTTACCACGAGTGAACATGGATGCCCAACCCTCTAGAGGATATAATTACGCTTTTACAATAAAAAGCAAAACCAGATCTTAGGAAACAAAACAAAGGAACCTCACACCTCAATCCACATAAAATAAAATATCAAGCCTGGCCTAACCGTCGCATCAAACAGTCAGTGGGATTTTAAAGTAAAATTAAAATAACAATAAAATATCACAAACAAAACCACATAACATAATGACCCTACTAAATATATACTTAATAGTTAGAATTATATGTATGCAAGCTAATTTCTTCTTGGTCCAAGTCACAAACTCACAGGTATAACAATGATTATGTAGTAGTATTATTATTTGGTACAGGATCATTAACTAAAAGCGTGTAAAACAAAGGGTGCACCTAACTAACTTACATCACATTATAGAGTTTTACATCCAGATTTATTCTTCTGTAGAGGCTGACTGACGTGGGCGTTGTAATTAACTAAGCAAACAGCTTGCAACGGAAATCCTATTATGTTTAGACACTCTTTGTGTTTTACTTTATTCGGAGACTTTAGATATTATTTTATTTTACTTTATTGCAATAAATAACAACACCAACAACAAAAGCTTTAATAATGCCTTGACGCTTCAGTGCAGATTGCCATCGCATCGTATCTTTAGTTCCTTTTCTACATGAACTAATAAAGTGATAATATAAACAGTGTAACAACATGCTGATAGTTATAAAAATTATTATGATGGAAGATGGAACATGGAACATGAGTGAAAGGACGAATAAAAACCCGGCATGCAAATAGCTTATCTAGGATTAGGATTATCTGTAGGTGTAAGGAAGGTAGGCTTCATCGTATAAAATAACATGTGGCCTTATCGAGGACAAAAGTACGACGAACTTTTAAACAGAGATGCATTAGATATTAGGAAATATTATATTGTTATCTTTTAAGGATCAGATGCAGATAATGGGATTGTTTGATAAAACGTACTATTATTACTTTTAGGGTCAGTTCAAAAAACGTGTGCTTGTGCTATCCTTTTTTCTCATGATGAAAAGTCTGTAAATTAATTCAGAGAGAGAGATAGGGTCAATCGATTGTTGGTGTTGATTACATTAAATAGATAAATACAACTTTTTAAAAAAAATATTGATAACCATCATGTCAAGTCAATGCACCCGGTGCGGTCTCAACTCAAGCCTCATAGATCTCATTGTTCCGGCTGTAGAAATAAACTTTCACCAAAACCGAGTACAGTTAAGAGATGAACAGTACTTTTCAGCATAGTAGACTTTCACATCTTTATTGTCTGTCTTCTACCCGAGTACATGGTATATGGTATCTGGTATCTATAAGCTTATAAAAAAACCCACCTCAGCCCAGGTCAATTCGATGTAATCTCATCTTCCTATTTAATATCCTATATACTTCAGAGCCGCGAGTCAGTTCCGGAGTTTTGAACAAACGGGAACTTTTCAGCTTGTACTTTGTATTTGTATTATATTATATTCCTCTTCATAGATAGATAATAGGTTTTTGGATACATCCATGTGTTTCAAATTACATACCCAGGTGAGCAATAAACAGCCAAAATAGAAGAGGAAAGGTAGGCATGAGGACGTGCGTTCCTTATTATTTTATTTCGTTTCATGGTTATGCTCCCATAGGTATTGTAGTAATGGTCCTTTTTTCTCTAGTCGTATGAAATAATACTCTAGCAAAAGCAAAAACTTGCAATCTATAAAGCAGTCGAGCTAGGGTAATTGTGTGTACCACCACCACCGGATTCGATGAAAGTAAGGTAAATCCACTCGAAAGTTGAAAAATATAGGTAAAGCAAGTTAAGTAGATTGAAACAAAATATACGCATGAGGAATAGTAATGCAATGTAAGTAAAGCAAAATAACAAAATCGTAACATGATGGAAGCAACGAACCATCAAAGATACACAGAATACAGAGGTTTGAAATGGCTTGGCCTCGTTGTCTAACCTGCTTGAACGGATGTTCCAGCCAGATGTGATTCCTTTTTTTAAACCTAGCGAAGAAAAATTGTTACCTGACCGGCTGACCTCCTTGGTCTTTAAATCAATAACCTT
>JAQFYJ010000595.1:0-12355 GCA_034694685.1 Isotoma anglicana | reverse complement strand
TGAAATACAATCCGATGAGACCAAAAAAGTCAAAGGGGAAATGAGATTCACTGAAACTTTTTGATTCCAAAACACCAGCACCACTTGTCAGGCAGGGGATATCCGGATCTGCATCGCATGCTGTTATGAATATAGAAAAAAGTCAACACATTAACTTATAAATTAAAGCTGTCATACTGAATAAAAATTTTTTTCATACTAATATTAGTGATCCCAGTCCATTGTGTTACAGAAATCGCTTCGTTGGCGTACATAAACCAAGATAAAAATTTCGCCCATGACACATACCCTGGTAAACTCCTATTCAAGGAAAAAAATTGAAATTGTAATGATGATTAAAGTAATTTAAATCATTTCCACTAAAGCTTTTGACTCTTATTACGTCTTACCCTAAATTAATAAACAGGCCTCCAGTGATCATTAAAATATAGTCAAACGGAATAAGGCACGTAATTGCAAGTGAAACGTTGTCGAAGGCAGCTGAGAAGAAACAACCTTAAATTGTTAAGAAGCAATTTTATTATATTAAGTTTCTTACTTTCCCCATTCAATTAAATAAACAGTTTCATAAATGAATTTTTACATTTATTTTAAAACAATTTTGTATGTTTTACGTACCACACGCTGCGGCTGTATTCGCTGTGAGAAGAATTATGGCACAAGTCAATAAATACGCTTCTGCAGAAGCCCTTAGTCCCACCAACCAATATGCTATCGTAGCAAATATCAGAGGTTCTACTATAAACCCTGGTACCTTTAGTATAGTTACAAAACATCTTGCATTTAGTTTTATGTAAATTAAACCTGAATTCATCAAAGTTTCGAATATTTAAAACTAACCAAGGCGATCATTTTTGAAATATAATACGCGTCAACCCTGTAGAGTCCATTCTTATTCTCTCGTAGAAACAAAGGAAGCTGAAACAAGGAACCAAAATTTACGGGTTTAATTCATAATTAATTACATACATCTTAAAAACTGGATTTAAAACATTAAAATTAGCACTCACCTCGTATGGAAAAACGTGAAGAACTCCGTACATTGACGGAAATGTACTTTCAGTTATGAAAATAAATATAGCTCCTTGAATATCTTGAATACCCTTTTGATCTAAAGTTACTCCGAAAAAGCAAAACCCTATCAGTAGAGCTAGAACCTGAATGAAACAAAGTATTTTATTTAATGTATTTTACATTTGATAAAATTGTATCTTTTGCAAAGCAACTTCAACTTAAATTGTTTTACAATACCACTTTTTGGACAGTACGTATTGCATGAATTTTTGGATTTCTCCAAGAGTCAAGGATAGCTCGCCATGTAAGCCAATAAGCTTGAGCCAACCAAAGGGGTCGACGACTGTAATTTCAAGTAAATTTTAATATTTATGTTATTAAACCTGTAATATTAAACTTTTGATGAAAATTTTTTATGTATTACATATGGCCTCCAAGAAGGGTCTGATCAGAGAACTGTAATAAAAATTTAAAACATAACGTCAATTTATGCCAATCAAACTCATTCGTTAATTAATATTGCTAGACAATTACAGAATCTGAGGAGCCGGAAGAAGTCGAATTGAGAAATTCAAATCGTACGATTTCATCCATAACCTTATCCTCCAATTCAGTATACTGACTTGAGTTAGCAAAAGCGTCACAAATCGTCTTAATATTTTTTCTGCTGTCTTCTTCTTTTCCAGGAAAAACAGCTAAAGTTTTAATGTAGAAGTCTGCTGGATTAAATCGTTCTGGACAAACGTGACCTAATCCAGAAAGAAAACTCATGGCACCCTTGGAAGTGCCTATGTAGGCAGTTCGACCTTCAGCTAAAAGGCATAGTTGATCAAACATTGCAAAAACTTGAGAAGATGGCTGGTGAATTGTGCAAATTATCGTTTTTCCTTTTGCAGCTAAACTTTTCATGACGCCGACAATTCGTTGGGCAGAAAAACTATCAAGACCTGTTGTAGATTCGTCAGCAAAGAGAAGGGGACATCCAGAAATAACCTGTAAACGTAAAATATTTTTATATTTGAGATCCTGAAAAGTTACCTTAATTAGGTAGTAATTTAGGTAGTTAAATAAACATTGGAACATACTTCAGATGCGAAAGCTAATCGCTTTCTTTCACCTCCAGAAAGACCAACTACTCCTGCAGTTCCTATTCTAGTTTGTTCACACTTTTTTAAACTAAGCTCAATTAAAAGCTCTTCTATTCTTCTCTCTCGTTCCCATTTTGTCAGTCTTCGGTCAAGTTTTAAATGAGCCTGTAAAAATACTTTTTAATTTTTATTTATTTCTTAATTTGTTTAGTACTTAAGAAACCGAATTTGTGAACATTAGAAAATAGCAAAAAAGCTTACAAAATATTAAGTATGAATTATGAGTTTGCAATTTGTGTTTTCGTATGTTTTTACGCACAATGAAAACTTTAGTATCAATTTCTTCGCCCTAGCAAAATACTTTTTACCAATGGTTAAAAAAACTATTGTATGAAAATTTGCGTACCATGAAATTTAAATGTTCTGAAACTGTCAAGCTTCCAATAAACAAATCCTCTTGGTAAACGTACCCAGAAATAGTTTTCATGAAAGTACCAATAGGAACACCTGCATTCAAGATATTTACATCACAAGATTATTTGACAATTAATAGAGATTATATTTAATCATTTCTGAACGAAATTTACTTACCATTAACTCTGATATCTCCATCAATTGCAAGATTTCCTGACATAACAAAAGAAACAATTAATAAACATTGATTTATATGTTAATCAGGAAATGTATCAAATTTCTCAAAATCAGTTTCACGAGATAAACCAACCTGGGGCCCTCTTTGCCAAAACATTCATCAATGTAGTTTTTCCAGCTCCTAAAATTACCAATTGAACCATTATTAAGGATATTTATTTTTAAAATGTTTGAATTGCTTTGTAAACGTTACATTGGAAAACTAATAGAACGCAAAATCAAATTCATAAAACAGACCTGATGCACCCATTACAGCTAAAATTTAAAAAATAAACTCATTTAGTTTCTCATTAATTACAATGTACTTGCAAAATATTTAGTGTTAAAATGTTTAGATTTTATACCCATGAGACTACCAGGATGAACTATTCCAGTAACTGAAACATGAATGAAACACTTAAAAATTGTATGATAATCATTCAAAATATACAAATTTTCATACCATTGTTGAGAACTCGTTTGTATGGTTTGTGACGATTTTGTCTTTGAAAAAGTCCTGGTTTTGGAACCGGAACATAAACACTAAGGTCATGCCACGATAACGTGACACCTTTGTCCTGCTCAGTATTTTCAGAATATCTTTTTGGCTTGGGTTGTAGCAGCAACGGAACCTAAAATCATGCATACATTTTAGTACAAAAAAGTTAGAAATATGAATCCAAATTAATTTAAATTGCAAACCTGGTCGTTGTCTCCTGCCATGGCTAATTCTTGACTTCCGTTCCCATTTATGTAAGAAGCAGATTCATTACTATAAAAGCTCCCTGCAGACTCGATTCTTTGCAGACCCATGAAAAAAACTATTACAATATATTCGAATTTTGAATTCGAATCTGACCTCTTGTCCCTGATGACTTATAAATCAGCTGAGAGTTATTACTGATTTATATAATTCACCTTAAATGCGTCCAATACAGATTAGATAACTTATTAAAATGACAACGAAGTTTGTTACTGGCATAGGTGGTCAGTATAGTATCTGATAAATCAAGTGTAGCAAACAATCCTCCACAACATGCACATGGACCTCGGCATGTGAAGACTATCAAGAACCTTGTTTGTTATGCGATCGGTTATGTAATGTTTTCTATAAAGTCTAACAAGTGCAATGTTATAAAATGTAAAAATTATATAATAATGTCTACAAGAGGAAATCTTCCCTCTTAACTCCTAAGTTACGTTTACATTACCTAATTTTCATTTATCATTGGACTATGCATGATGCTGAGTAAACTTAGATTAGACTTCCCTGAGCCCTCAACTTTTGGATGACAATAGTCTAAAGTTCCATTTCTTGATTCGAGTTCCAGTCTCGTCCAGTATCTGAACATACAATACACTGTCATATATTTGCATAGAAAATACGTGATATTGTAGTATTTTAATTATAAATTATGACCATGAGTAAACTAGACG
This sequence comes from Isotoma anglicana, assembly GCA_034694685.1. Taxonomy (NCBI): domain Eukaryota; kingdom Metazoa; phylum Arthropoda; class Collembola; order Entomobryomorpha; family Isotomidae; genus Isotoma; species Isotoma anglicana. The sequence goes on along the minus strand of JAQFYJ010000595.1, from coordinate 8,186 downwards.
AACGGGTCTGGGAGTTTTCTTCGTAAGGGATATTGGGGTTGAAGATTGAGAATAATCAAATTATGAGAAGTAGTTTACTAATGGTACGCATCAATATAGCTTCCATACAATCTTCATATTATGCAACTACCAGTAGGAATTCACGAAGGTATATTTTTCCCATCGCATCCAAGAATATTGCAGTTGTGGTGATTCACCTCGAGGGGGATTTCAAAGGGTTTTCATTTAAAAAAGTTTAATATGAAAAACTTTTGCTGAATTACCATTAATTATATTCTTTTGTAAAGCAGAGTATTATTATTGCATTGCAGTTTTAAAGAAACTTTTTTGTTTGAAAGAAATGGCTTAGTAATACATAAAGACACTCTAAAAAACATTGAATGCTGCGATTTTTTCCATTACATAGTTTAATGCGAAAGCTCTGTTAAATGTTCATTTTAGGTTCGATAATTGCCTCAATCTTTATTTTATGGCTTCTGCATGGTCAGACATCACATCATATTTATAAGCAATACATGCATAGTGCTTCCTTTTTATTGAAGAACTTTCTATTCTGTCTGACAAGCTGATGCATTGCTTTTTTTGTTACAAAAGTTTTAAGAATCATTTGTGATCATGTGGTTAGACAGTTAGAATGTTTGGAGTATACGTCTAGGAAATTGGCTTAAGTAGACGGTTTATAGGCAGACGAGCACAACTTACTCTCAAGTGCGTCCGATTAGGTAATTTGCGTGGCTTCTTTGTCCACATTTTTGTATTTCAGATTTCTCCAGAGTCCAGTCCAGACAGACAAGTGCTAGATGAAATGTTAAAGCTTGATGCATGATTTTATTGATAATGCAATCACCCGTGCCTTGCCCATCAAAAATCTAAAATATTGAAATTTTACAATATTCGTAGCGTATGTATTAAATATTCCAATATGCAACAAAAAGCAAGTTACATTTTTGTGTTATTGAGTACCTTAGCTTTAGCATCGCTTTATCTATAAAGTGAAATTATATTGACAGACATGGCATAAAGGGATGATGTACATCTGACTAGAGGAAACTTGAGAACATCCTGACTTTGGATTAGAGTCACGCAATGTAACTCAAAAACTTTTTCAACATTAATATATTCACCTGAAGTGCTTAAAAAATTATATCCATTGAACTAAGTAGTTTTTCCAGGCGATATTGAAAAAAAATCTGTACATTCCAGTTTCCAAACTGCATGGAATAATGGATGAGGAAGCTTGATTTATGTTTCTCTCTGTAACACGAGGTGACTGATTCTACAGCTTTTCAAGGTGGAACCACAACTTGACATTTTTTACTATTAAAAACAATTCGTATTTAAAAGTGATTAGAATGAAATTCAAATAGAGAAATCGAATGAACCATAAGTGATATGATGTATTAATTTCTGTCCTTGATTCACGTGGGAAGCATATCTAATTATCATCTTGTTTTTTAATACTCCTAAGATTAATTGAAAAAATGGGTGGTCACAACGTTCATACACAACTAGGTGCAATCTCGAGGAATGTGCGGACAAGATGTTGAATACAAAAATGATTTCCTCGTCTGGTCTCAGATCTCAGAATTAATTATTTTACCGATGTATCTTGGTAAATTTGAGGTAGAACTGGACAAAATAAAAAAAAGAAACAGGTATTCTTTATTAACGTTCCATTGTATATAGAAACTCCATAAGCAAGAAATGAAAAAGTTTGAAAGCAAACGTCTCCGTTAATTTTCAACGAAATTTCAAATGAAGTTTTTTTGAAAAATTCAGCGTTGTAAATTTTACAAAATTGGGAAGTTCATTTTTTAGAAATTTTTTCCGATCTGGTTTGGTTTAGAATGGAACATTTTAAGTTTAGACTTTAGACATTCATTTAATTTTTCAATTCACTCCAGCAAAGTTACCTACATGAAGTAGTAAAAATATTTGAGAGCATTTTGTTTGTATAGTATGGTAGTACACAATACACAAACAATTTTTAGACCCTTTACGCTTTACGTATGCAAAGAAACAGCGCATATAAACCCAGTTATGCAAGAAGTTTATTAGCTGGGCTTGAGAAAGATAATGGGATTACAATGGAAGATAAAATCTTACAGCAACCTTCTTCATTTTTTGTCCATTTAAGCTCTCTACATTAGATCACGTTATTCTGTGAGACATTTATATAACAAGTGTATGAAGGTGGTTCCGTGTGTAAGGTGAAACAGCAAATTGAATAATTTGAACTTCATGAAAGCTGGACGAAGATGTTGCATAAGCGAATCCATTGTATCGATCATTGTCGACTCTGCAGAGTTGTCTTCGAATTCCCAGCAGGTCAAGCCCTTTTACTGAATTTTCATATAGATGTTTGTATTGTATTAAGATACAGATGAAGATAATTGGTTATTTTTTGTCGGTCTTTTTTGGACTTCATAAAAATGACAGCAAAGATTGAAGTTTTTATTTTATGCCATCGATACATTGTCAACAATAAAATTCAAAATATATGAAAGAAGCCATTATGAAATATGAGTTTTGAAGATTTTAAATTCAATTCAATTGCATCAAGTTAGAGAAACATATATATATTGTGTTTCCAGTTTAAAAAAATATGTCACATGCAATCTAAATCCGTGTTTAGAATTACAACAATATAATAATAAAGAACATCCACTTTTTCACTTTCAATTATGTTAAAGATTTATTTTTTCCTTCTAACAATTAAAAATTAACTTACATCCATCATTATATAAAGCTATAAACTTTTAAATTGGATTATACAATAAGATTTTCAAAATTTATAAAAAACAGTTATTATGGCAAATTATGCAGGCAGTTTTTGGCTGATAAATTGTTTGCACATTATTATAGTAGTAAAAAGTAAATTTTCATTCTAATTGGTAACATGGTCATGTTTTCCGGTACGTTTTGGAAAGTAAAGCGAGAAAGGCAATGATACGATAGCCAAGCATCAGAATTACCAGACAAATAATATCCATCGTGAAGTTACCCTGCATTAAAATAAATAAGAACACAATGTAAATTTACTATCTTAAACTTTTCTGTAATTCAAAACTACCTGACAGATAGAAGAATATTGAACGGTCAAGTTTCAACCGTGAGAATTTTGCCTTGCGTGCTACCATAACGTAAATTTGGTATTATTTCTTGCACAAATACATTCCCTAATTAATTTAAAACTGAAGACTGAAAAAATGGTAAAGCTGTAGGGAAGGTGTAGTAACTCGACGTGGTTGGCTAAGCATCGAAAGTGTCGCTCAATAGTTTTTTATGTAAAATCTCGAGTACTCAAATTGCTACAAGCTACCTGTCTGAATTTTTCGATGAGAATTCCAGTTTGACAGGTTTCACTTTTCTGCGACATTAATTCTAATGGAAAGTTCGGTGATTTGTAAGTAATGATGTAATTACAAAACAAAATTTGATATATGCAATTAAGCACATAATCTTTTTCTGCCAAAATGATGTGTTATATTTTATGTTGACACTTGCGTTGTCATCGAATGCTAAAAACGTGTCATATTCACTTGGTATTTTTTAAGATTGACAGAAATTTAATTAAAGCCTACGAATTGGAAAGTTTAAAATAAATTGATTTAATAATCAAAACAGGTGACAGGCAACATGTAAGAAGTGACCGATTTTTAGATTATCTATGCTACGCCTACAGCTTCTATTATCTGATTATCATGATATCATGAATAATTATAATTATGCCAATCCTAAAATAGGTTTGAAATTCAATACATTTTCATGAACCTACCTTATCAAAATTGAGCGACTGAAGCACAATATCTCCAGTCTTGGGGCATGTAGAATTGGAAATATTGCATTCGATCTTGTCAATGCCATCCCATTGATTGATAGCCAAAGCCTCGTTTCCGTAAAGAAACCAAGACAAATACTTGAGCCATACAAAGTACACGGGAACTGACCTATAAATTTAATTACATGTATATTCAACCAGCACGTATATCATTTAGATAAATTTGATTCTACATGACATTGATGACATTATCTCAAATGTCTTTTTATTTTCCATAATCGTTATCACTTATCCTAAAAAATATAAATTTGCTCTGAGAATTGTGTACTGATGTTATCTCTTGATGATAGGAGTTTTAAAAAATAAAAGCTGTTTTAGGAAGATTCCTACTGAGTGTTCAGTTTGTAGTTATAAAAACTTGTTTTTCTTTAGTATCATCATTATTAGTCAACTTAAAATGGACTTTTAGTTTCATCGACCAAACTGATTTCGATAACACGAGAATGAGATTATATTTGTACTCTTACCCTTTGTTTAAGAAGAAGCCACCAAAAAGCATGAATGGAATGATGAATGGGGGAGCTATACTTAAAGCCATCGTTACAGATGAGCTTATGCATGATACCATGTAACCTGATCAAAATAAAAATAATTTTTGTCATAGTTCAATCACTGTCATTAATGTCAATGTAATTGTCAACAGGCATGTCACTCCCTTTCTAAAATGCTTTATCATTTGTTCTCTTACCGAATGAGCACGCGACATTCGCCACTAGAACGACAATCCCGCAAGTAACGAAAAATCGGTGTATGTCAGGGTTGAATCCGACCATGTAATAACATATTGCAGCAAAGGCCAAAGGAAATATTACATACAACGGAAGTTCAGCTAGAGTTTTGCATAAAAAGTATACATCTGTCCGATACATTCCGTTAAAATGTTCACGTAAAAATATAGGAAGTTCCACACAGAATACCTGTAAAATTAAATTAATTATTGTAGATACAATAATCATCTCTAATGAAGATGTCCCATTGATTGCTTTCTTAATTATACTTATGCAAATGTTCATGACAGACAGTACACTTGCTAATGTGAGTATAACGAGTTAATTACAAAACCTCATAACAATTATTAAGGCCACAGGGGTCTCAACATGAGATTACTCATTTCATTATACTGACAAAGTCATACACACGGTTTCACGGTTTTTGTATCTTACACATTTAACTAATACATTTCTACCTTTGCAATTAACATTATGATAAAAATAGAGACGTAATGCACATTTAATTTTTTCAGATTATGCAAAAGTTAAGCTGTTTCAAAAATTATAAAAATACAATCATAAAATCAGATGCGTCAATCACAATGACATCAATTTTACAAAGGTTTCTCCAACAAGACTACAAAAATCAGATTATCTTAAAAATCTTCACAGCGTTAAGTTCCAAGACTTCTGGAGACTTGTGACTACATTAATCTCCCATCACAATGACTTTTAGGACTTACATAAATAATCTGTAATGTTGAGCTCGTTGTATAATTTTTCTATCATAAATTTCCCATAGTGTACACAGCTGTATGAAACATTTTATTTTGTTTTTTCCTTTACATGAAAAAATTGTAGGCCGCATGAATCATACTTTAAAACATTTTTTGTTTTATAAAAATGCACATGCATTTTTGGCTGAGAACTAATATGCGTTGAGAGACAAAAATGTTAAATTACAACTTACGTTTATCACTGCGAATACATTTTGGAAGGTCATGTTAGTAAGAAATAAGAAAAGAGCTCCGTTGATATTCATAACACCCTGTTGATTCAGTTCCTGTCCGAAGTAGATGACACCCAAAAGAAGGGAGATGACCTTTCAAAATACGATAAAAAATATATCAAAAGCCTGTGTCAATCTAGATTAAACCACGAGTGTGTTAACTTTCCTGTTATTCAGTTTGCTAACAGGAAAAAATACGATTCATCTATAATGCGTAAAAGTTTCTGACAAGTGAAAGAATCTCTGACAGACAAGAACCAGTTTACGTATTAACATTGAATCATGACGTATTAATAAAATAATGCACTACTTCCTAAAATTCCATGCGTTTCTTAACACATAGATCAAAACACAAATAATAAAATAAAACCATAATAAAAATCAGATATGGAAACTTACCACCGTTTGAATAAATCTCACACGAAGGGCCATGGGCTCCTTGATAATGGAAATCCATGACCTCCAAAGAACTGCCCGAAATTGGGCAATCCAAGAAGCTTTATATGGAGAACGATTCCTCATAGCTGCTTGCATTTGAAGAAATTCTCCACTCTCAGGTGGAATTTCTTCTACTGATTTCTGCACATTAATTTTTTTCATTTCCAAAAGTTTTGAAGATTTGTTTATAAAAGTTTTTTTTAATTATTTCTCGTTCATACCTTTACGCGAGCAGCCTCATCGCTTTGGTCAAACGAATCACAAATTTGTCGCACATTTTTGTGACATTCTTGTTCAATACCTGGCTGTATGGCAAGGGTTTGTATGAAAAAATCAGCCGGATTGAAATTAGCTGGACAGGGATATCCGTGACTAGATACAGAAATGAAAGTCTAATTATAACATCTGTCTGTATTCATATGTAAGAAAATCGTTTGAACTGAATAAACAGTTTAAAATGGAGTTTAAATATTATCCCAACTTTAATTTATTTTCAACAAATTTTGTAAAATAAAGTTTGAAAACTAAAGCCAAAAACAATGTTGGAAACTTGATTTTATAACAAAAAAGATTAAAATGTTTTAAAGTTCAACATGCTCGAAAGCTGAAGCGACATCACCCTGCCTTTTTTTTTATAGAATGCATTTATGCAACATTATATGAGCTGTAAATTTACGACCTAGTAGATGAATAAAATATATGCCATCCTAGATGCATAGTACACAAAAGATAAATGTTACATAACAGTCATAAATTATGCTACTTTGGTAATAATCTCTCAAGCTTGTAATTCAAGTCTTAAAAAAGTGCTGAAATATATTCCTGGAAACCCTAAAGCAAAATCTTATGCAATGTAAGTTTACGATGCAACTGTCTTGCAAAAACAACAATACATCTTTTTGCATAACCAGTCCGGAACGTGTACTTTAATGAAGATCTATTATGCCTATAAACTGGCTGGTCTTGTATTTAACATTTTTTCTTGTTTCCCTACTCAAGTTGGGCTTCTCACTACTTCTTTTACTAAACCTCAATTATTCATGCACTTGCACTACAGCCAACAATAATTTTAATTTTTCTTGCATTTCGTAACAGAAAATATTAATTCCTGAATGACGAATTGCTTGCATGGAATTAGTTAAATGAAAGCAAAGGTAAGTAGGCTTGATTTAAAGTAAACTTACTCTTTGAAAAAATCGACAGCATCTTTAGCATCTCCTAGGAATGCAGTACGACCTTCTGCCATGAGTAAAAGCCGGTCAAACATGGCATAAGTTTCAGAAGACGGTTGATGAATCGTACAGACGATCGTCTTTCCTTTACTTGCCATTTCTTTGAGAACTCCTACAATCTAAAAATACAATATTTACTGGGCATCATTATTTTGCAGGGTCATCATTAAAATAGAATGCATATAAATTACTTACATTCATAGCCATATAAGAGTCTAAACCACTAGTTGGCTCATCACAGAATACAAGTTGACAATCTGTAAGGACCTACGAATATAGACTATCTTAATTGTCTACTGTAATTAATTGAAGAGTAAGATATTGAACTTGTTTTTTGTAAATGAATTTGCTACCTCAGAAGCAAAAGCCAATCGTTTCATTTCTCCTCCAGAAATGCCTTTTATTCTTCCAGGACTTCCAATCATGGTATCGGCACATTTCGTTAGTCCTAACTAAATAATCAAATCATATACATTCTGTTTAATAAAAATCAGATTAAAACCTATAATCCAATAGATCACATTCTTAAAGCATATAAACCGAACCTACCTCTTGAATGACTTCTTCGACCCTGGCCATACGTTGTTTGTAAGTTAAATGTTCATGCATACGGACTAGAGCTTGGAACACAAGATGTTCTCTTACAGTTAAAGTTGATATAAATAAATCCTGTTAGTAAAATAATAATAAACAAATTGTTCATCCGATAATCCTTGCTCCAAATAATTATGCAATGCATCACCTCTTGTTGTACATATGCAGATACTGACGTAATCATATCAGGAGATATACTGACTCCATTAATTTTTCTTTCACCACTGACTTTTAACTTCCCCGAATTTCGGAATGTCATAACATTTAAAAGGGTAGTTTTTCCAGCGCCTATATTATTTAGTTATAAAATGAAATATAGCAAATGTACACATTTAAAAAATGCATTGTGTGTAGAAACTTAA
>JAQFYJ010000594.1:0-12361 GCA_034694685.1 Isotoma anglicana | reverse complement strand
TAATGTGATTTTCTCATTGATTGTGATTGTGATATCAATAATTTAATTTATTCTAAGTGCATGAATCTATTATGTCACGAGACCAGTTTACATTGTAATTTTACACTTATCAAAACAAAAATTTCCCATTCCCTTTCAAGTTTAAACCAGGTTTGAATCAAATAAGGAAGTTTATTACTTAATAGTTCATCCTGTCTTGTATTTGCACTCTTTATTTCTTGTCAGTCACATCACAGCATTTTTGTCAAACAAAATAAAAGCAATCATAATAGCAAACTCATGTCATGTAATACATGTAGGTAAGCAAAGCAATAAATAAATAAAAATAGCATGAATACGTGTGTGAGAATTAACGAGCTACTTTATCGCATCGTATTGAAGAAAATAGGTTATGCGTTGCATTATCATATCATATAATGATGATAAAGGTGCGATTCGTAATACTTAATCGCTATGAATGAATTTGGTTAAGATTTTTTTGCGGTTTTAATCGTGGTTAAGTTAGGTTCATTGGGCTATTTTGAGGAATTATTAGTGGGTGGAAGTGGTTGACTGAATGCAGCTTTAAGGAGGTTTGTGTAGAAATTTTCATGATTGATATGTGTAAACCTCATCTAATTATATAGGAATTGTCAAACTCTTTAATAGCCAAAACTGTTAAATAGAGTCAAGAATATTCAAGCTTTTTTATTACTATAGGACGGCGTGAAATATAAACCCGTAACATAATAGTGTCATTCATACAAGATTATTTTGGGTATGCAACGGTTCAAAATGACACACTCTTCTATTCTGAGAAGAAATTTGTCTCATTTACATATTATTTTCATCAGACCCGTATGGGACATAAGATAACAGTCACTTGTCGCAAAGTCAAAACTCGACATTCCACCCTAACGAAACCATGTAGTCAATTAAATCCTGATGGCGAGTAAAAGTAAATTTTCGTTGCAACAATAGAGCACAACAAAGAACAATCATGAAACAAGTATTCTTAGCAATCAGACAGAAAATGTACCTCTTGTAATTTGGATTTGATGATTATATGACAGGGCAGGGCTCTTCTATTTGTTCATTCAATCAGAGCTAGTGCAGCGAGTGGAGTCGGGTTGTCGTCCTCTAAAGTCTAAACACTAATATTAAAGTAGGTCATGCGAATATACTGATGAATGAATGACTGAATAAATATTAACAATAATTATATAGCTCTTTCAGTTAAAATGGTTAACGTGTAGTTTAAACATTTACATGCATACATATTTCACATGAGAGCCGAGAGACTCGAAATTTCTATTTTACTACTGCAAGCTATGAGCACACAATTCCAGAATGCAAATAGCAATTGACATAATAAATTCTTGTTCACGAAGGTCATAATAATTGTGTTGTTTCCATACACCAAGTCAATTGAATTAGATATGGATTTTAATTTTAGTTCCCAGCGACGGTGATTTAATGAATTAAAAAAAATTGAAAGCATACATTGGAGTCACATAAGATCAATAGCATTGAATCGAATCAAATCAAGTAATTGACTAATATAAAATTCAGCATTAAATTATATTTCAATTAGGAAAGTTATTTCGAGGTAGAAAAAATAAGAGATTGCAACATAGACGCCAACATACATCTATACAGAAATGAATGAATGACACCCACTTGATTTAATTGGGCTACCTTCAAGGAATGAGAGTGTCGTTTCATTTTTGCAATAATTGTTCTCTGCTAACAATTAATATGCTGAATTAGTAGGTATCTAGACCACCGGAGTGGTAGTAAGTAATTAAAAATGATACAGTTTAATGGGCGTTTGCAAGTGGTTGTCAGTCCGTGACAACAACGAAAGGAAACTTATCTTTAGAAATGTTTTTTTAAATAATATGCATGCCAAAACTCAATGTGAATTAATTCATTTAGAGATTAGTAACTTGGAGATACGATACGACGATAGTAATTTCTCATTGGCATTTCAACTTGTGGTTTCATTCACACGAATATATAGAGATAGTATGAAGGTTTTCAACTTGTTTGTTTAGGAATTTTAAAGCGAAATCGAAACCACTTCGTACAGACCGGGAGGTACTTACTTAACTTCTCTATCTAATTGCTAATTACTCTGTATAATAATTAATTTTCCTCAATAACGAAAATTATCAGCATGAAAATGAAATTATGAAGGATAAAGGAGAGAAAATACATTGCAAATTGCATGCATGAAATCGAATACGTAATGCTTTTTAAAAAAATAGAAATTAACCTGCTCTGAATTATTTTAGGGGTGTCATGGAGCAGACCTGTTAATACAAATACCCGTTTCGGATTTCCAAGATCCGAATGGGATTTACAGACTGGATTATAGCCCTCCTATAGGCTTCCCTGAGCCAAATACAACGTTTCTAGCCGCTGATATTTCTAACACAATTAGTTTCACCCAGGGTCTTCCTGGTACAAAGTATCAGTTTCGATTGCATTATACAAACAATACAATCCATGATTGGCTTACATGGACTGCTTCAATTACGACAAGTAAGTTTCTCTCTTATCTCGGTACCAATTAAACCTAATTACTTGCTTTTGTTGGAAATGCTATATCCGTTCCATTGAATGACCATGATGATCATATTTCATCATTAACGGTTTTCCTTTTCCGTTAAAAGCGTTGTAATATGCGGACTGTCTGTCCCTTTTAATTTTATGTAAGACTTGGAATGTGATATTTATAAGTTTTTTCATAATGATAAAATTTTTTTTGATTTTTGTTCTATCAAATTAGCTCCTGATCCACCTGCCAATTTAACTATAAACGTGAGGCCAAATAAGCATGTGCATTTGACATGGGATCCGCCAGCAGTAGGGGGTTACAACAAATTCAAGCTGAGACTGATACCTCTTTCGGATGGCGTTGGTCAACCAAAGAATATTATTGAGGAAAAGTCCCCAGTCATTCTTAGGGACATGTTGGTTGCTGGAGCTTCGTATGAAATTCAATTGTACACTATGTTCGAAAATAAAGAATCAACGGCGTACATTTCAGGAAACTTTACTACAAGTATGTCCCATTAAAATATGACATTAATTACTTTTGGAAACTTTGGTTTCATTTGTTCCTAATGCATTTGCTTTGAAATTTTAGAACCTAATACTCCTGGACGCTTTATCGTATGGTATAGAAATGAAACGACGCTTCTAGTTTTATGGCAGCCTCCATACCCACCAGGAGTTTTCTCCGGATACAAAGTTAGTACATGCTTCTTGAACTTTTTAAACATCAGGTTTGCATTATAGTTTTTATGGATATTTTACATCGGATATAATGATTAAAATAGGTTCAAATAGAGCCACAGGATGCAGTAGAAAGCGTTTTGTATGTTCCTAAAGAAGGCGATCCTCCAGGACCTGCTCAGGCTGCTTTTAATAACTTAATCCCTGGTCGGGCCTACAACATTTCAGTAGAAACTGTTAGTGAAGACCAAATATCTCCACCAACAACTGCTCAGTATCGGACAGTTCCTTTACGACCTGGGAATATTACATTCGATCCGGATCTCATAACACCAAACAGCTTTCAAGTAGCTTGGAACCCACCGACGGGTTACAGTGAATTTGATCGGTATCAAGTTCAGAACAAAGGATTACAAAACCAGACTCCACTAACGATTTTAAGGGAGGCACAAACGATCGCTACATTCGACAAAAATCTTGAGCCTGGCCACACGTATTCTATAAACGTAAAAACTTTCTCAGATAAAGTGGCTTCATGGACTACCAATGCAAATGTAACTACACGACCACTTGCCGTTCAAAATGTAGTCAATACTACGGATCCAAGAACGGGTGACATTTTAATTGAATGGTCTCCAGATCCCACTTCTAAGCAGAACCATTATAGAGTAAGTTTATAAAATTCATATTTCCTAGGCAGTAAACCTAGTTGAATTAAATTAAATTTAGCAATATGTTTTTTGCTATAGATAACGAGCCAAGAAGCGGAGGCCTTTGGTGGGGATGTGAATTCCGTTGTTGTTGAACAACCTCAGTTTTTGATGTCCAGCTTGTTTCCAGGTCGTAATTATTCAATTAGTATTCAAGCTGTTTCAAATGGAATGGAATCCGATGAAGTCACAGTGTTCCAAGCCACTCGTAAGTTATTATTGGTAAAATATCCTTCACTTATAAAGCATCTCAGCTTTTAAAAAGTTTCCGTCAATTTCTTGTTACACAGGACCATCTTCGCCTATTGTTGAAAATATTACGGCTGTGGATCGCGGAATGACAATTTCATGGAAATCAGACGTTACTTCAAAACAAGAGATGTATTTAGTTGTGTACAATCGAAACGACACTGGAGAAGCATTTAATGCAACGACTGTAGAAAGCCATATTCTCATTAGTGATTTATATCCTGGTGCTGCATACAACATTCAACTTTTTGCCGTTTCTCATGGACTCCTTTCAGAAAGACATGACTATTTTCAAACAGTTTGTAAGTCTATTTTATTTATACTTATTGCCAAATGAGACTGTGTTGTAAATTACTTACTAGAAATAAACATTTGATTTTGCTTTGAAATATTTAGTTCCCAATCCTCCGAGAAATCTTACTGCTGTTCGGGTATCGAATTCATCGATCTATACACGATGGTTGCCTCCTGTGAACTCACTATATTCCGGTTATATACTTCGTTATCGTACAAATGATAACAGCACTTGGACAGAACTGTCATTGCCAAGTTCTCCAACGGAAAGAGAAGTTACAAACTTATCTCCAGGGGAAAGATACATTATCAGAGTTAATACAGTAAGCTATAGGGCTGAACCTACAAATCCTCAACAAATCATCCAGACTGTCCGTAAGTTCCATTTCGATTTCTTTCTAGCTCTTAGCCATTCAAAGTTTCATATTAACAAGAAAATAATTTCAAAATTTCAAAATAATAAACAGGTCCAAGTGGAGTAACAAACGTGAAACTAGATATTGATGCTTCTAACTTAACGCTGTCGTGGAATCGACCTTTAGGAAGAATTGAATCGTATAATATCAAATGGATGGCTATTGACAGAATTCCTGTTGACTCCAGCGAAGATGCAGATGGTCAAGGTGTTATTGATGATAGCAAGTCTGAGTTCCTCCGAGGGGAGAAATTAGTTGCCCAAGACGTTTGGGGAGAAATGGTGAAAATTCCTATCTTTCCACTCATGTCTGGTGTGGCTTACAATGTAAAAGTGGAAACAACATCTTATGGAATGAAAGGAGATGAATACAACACAACCATTAGAACATGTAAATTATTTTCTTATTAGTAACAAAACGTGCTACAGTTTCAAGTTGAAATTTTAATAATTCTATTATTCATTTCAATTTTTTACAGTGCCTCTGATAACATCTGAAGTTTACATTGTGAATAACATCAATATGAAGTCTGAAGTAACACTGCGATACACGTTGACCCCGTCATCCATTTCATTGTTTGATAGATATCGATTCCAATTATCTGATCCGTCCATTCCAGCCAAAGAGAAATTAGCTAATGAGACTGATAGGAAAGTTACATTTGATGGTCTTGTTCCAGGCCGTCTTTATAATTTTACAATATGGACTGTCTCAAAAGATATCACGAGCCGACCATTACTGAGACAAGATCGTTTGTGTAAGGATATTGTTTTAATTTAAAAATACCATCCATTCTTAACTGATTAAATTCTAAAATAATTTTGTAATTGGACCTTTAGACCCGGAGTCTATCACAAGGATCAATACTACACATATCAGCGACACAGAAATAACATTAGAGTGGGATACTCCTCAAGGGGATTATGATGCTTTCGAAGTACAATATATCAACGCAGATGATCGACTTGTTGACAATTTGACTCTTCGTCCACCTGTAACAATAACTGGATTAAGACCGTTCAGAAACTACACATTCACTGTAATTGTTCAGTGTGGTAGTGATTCAAATGTTTTAAGGAAATCTAATCCAGTATCAGCCGTTTTTAGCACAAAAGAATCCAAACCAGGACAGGTTCAATTCTTTGAACCAATTGAACTCTTCCCTAATAACATTACTTTTGAGTGGGCTCTGCCTGAAGCATACCATAATGGAATCTTGACGAGCTACGTTATCAATTACTGGGAAAAAGATCAACCTCCCAAAAGTCGTAGTTTTAGTCCACGGGAGTCAAGAGGTACACTCGTTTCGCTTTCACCAGGTGTTACTTACTTCTTCTCTATCGAAGCTCACACTAAAATCGGTGCGGGTCCACCAAAACAAATCTCGAAGAAAATGCCCATCCGTGCACCACCCATACCAGACCCGGCAGCAAAACCTACTGAAGTAACAAAGACATCTTCGTCTCTAAAAATTAGATTCAGAGACAATTACTTCTCCAATAAGAATGGTGAAGTCAAAAAATATACCATAATTGTTGCTGAAGAAAAAGACTTGGAATCTACACCAGAGCCTGAACAACCCCGATCATGGGCTGACGTCCAATCTTTTAGCCGTTGGCCAGCTTACATGGTATACCTCTTTGTTGTCATTTTTCTACAATAATAACAAATTATCCATACTAGAATAATGTAAAAGTTTAGTTGATTAAACTGTAACTAATTGCTGAAACTTTTATTTTAATAGGTCATTCCTCCATACAATCCATTCTTAAAAAATAACAAGGTTGCAGATTTTGAAATTGGGGCTAATAAGAGTTGCAATCCAGAACTGAAAGGGTACTGCAATGGTCCTCTTCGAGCAGGAAGGACATACTACATTAAAATACGAGCGTTCACTGATGCAGACAAGTACAGCGAGACGGTGTACCAACCTATGGCTACTGACCAGGATAACACTTGGCTCATACTGACCCTTGTAATTCCTTTGACATTGGTCATAATTTTTATTGCATGCCTTCTCTACATTAGAAGAAATAGGAATGGTGCCTTTGGAAAACGAAGCAAAAAGGGTGGAGGTCACGGAGATACAACTTCTTTGCCAGAATCGATCATCGAAACAAGGTAGGATATTCATTTTCAAATTATTCGGTTTTAAAAAATTTTGTGGACAATTGGAATGGAAATTGAATTCTTAAATCTATTTTTGTTTTAGCCGACCTGTAAAATTAAAGGAATTTGGTGAACACTATAGACTGATGTCTGCAGACTCTGACTTCCGTTTTTCGGAAGAATTTGAAGAATTAAAGAGGGTTGGTCGAGACCAACCATGCCATGCAGCAGATCTCCCTGTCAATCGACCTAAAAATCGGTTCACAAATATTTTGCCATACGACCAATCAAGGTTTAAACTTCAACCGACGGACGATGACGAAGGAAGTGATTATATAAATGCTAACTACGTCACGGTAAGAATCAATGCTTACACGTATATGCCCTTCAGTGTTTATACTTTCACAAAATAAAAATGTTTATATTTTGGAATTCTTCAGGGTATAAATTCGCCAAGAGAGTTCATTGTAACCCAAGGGCCATTGCCTTCCACCAGGGATGACTTCTGGAGGATGTGCTGGGAAAGTAACTCTAGAGCAATTGTTATGTTGACTCGATGTGTCGAAAAAGGTATACATGCTACATGCATCTGTATGCAGTCTTCTTCTAAATGCCACTTTTTGTGGAAAGGAAACATTTTTGTAATGAACGTTTGTTAAATTAATAGGAAGGGAGAAATGTGATCGCTATTGGCCTTCCGACACAATGCCTCAGTATTATGGCGACATACAAGTGCAAATTCTAAATGAAAGTCGCTATCCAGATTGGATCATTTCTGAATTCCGCATGCAGCGGGTAAGAAATCGAGTTAAAAACTTGTAAGTCAATTACAAAAATTCTGCTCAATAATTATGTTTTGAAATTAACAGGGAAATCAAGGTCGCTTTATAAAGCATTTCCATTTCATCACCTGGCCCGACTTCGGAGTCCCTGACCCACCTCAGATATTGGTCAAATTCGTCCGGGCTTTCAGAGATCGAGTTATTCCAGAGCAAGAACGAATCAGTCCTATCGTCGTTCATTGCAGTGCTGGTGTTGGAAGATCAGGGACATTTATAGCTTTAGATAGAATTCTTCAACAGACTAAAAAGTCTGACTACGTGGATATCTTTGGAATCGTCTACGGAATGAGAAAAGAGAGAGTAAGAGAGTTCATAATGAATCGTGATTTCATCAGTTAAAATTCCATTGATAAATAATGCTTATCTTAATTCATAGGTTTGGATGGTCCAAACTGAACAACAGTACATTTGTATCCACCAATGCCTTCTGACCGTCTTAGAGGGTAAGGAACATGAAATCCCTACTCCACGAGAAATTCACTCCAATGATGGATATGAAGGTATGTTGTATTACTTTTCAATTGAAATCAAAATATTCTTGAATTTTGTAAAAAGGAATAATTTTTTAATAATTAACCTGATTTAGAATATTCTTCTTTAGATGACGAAGGAATAGCAGAATCTGGAATGTAACTTATAGGATAACTAATTGTCTTCCGTCACAAACAATGCAACTAATGACACTCAAGCCGTCCAACAACCCAAACAAAACTATTTTTTAAAGCAACTCCATGTCATTCCAAATAAGTCTTCCATTAATATAACATATTATACGTATTCCTAGTAAAACGTGTGCCTAAATCTTCGCAGAAATTACAAACTATGCAGTATGACTTACCCGTTCCATTTAAGATTTTTAAAACGAGGTCCAATAACTTGAACTTGGAGAGAGTTTTATTGACCTACCTCAATTTAAGAATTCCTAAGTATATTAAATGTACAAGTGGTACAGCTTATAATCATCATTTTTGAAACATTATATATTATTTTGTCCGGAAATGCAATAACTAGAGTAAACTTAAGTCGACTTAACAGTTTTACAACTGTGTTACGTATTATAGCCATACGCAAATGCAAAATCGCAGCAAAACGAAATCTCAAAATTTATGAATAAAAGAATCTCGCAAACTTTAAACAGTTTTTATTTAAGTTGTGTTCAATTTGCTTTTTATTCTGCATTCAACAAATACTACAGTTCATATTACAGATCAATGAAGTCTGTATTAAACAATATGGCTTGCATTTTTTCAATATTTGAATTCAACATACATTTTTATCATAATTATCATTTTCTCACGTAAATTTAGTATATAAAAGCCCTCTGCAAAACATAAGGCTTATGATATAAAATACCTGCATACATAGCAAATAGTGGCAAATTGTGACAGTGTGTTTACTTTCATATAAATATGAAAACTACAATGGCACAGACAGATATTTCTAAATTCACTTTGAAATGCAGAAAGTCAACTGTTACATTGAAAGTTTGAAAGAAGCTGAGTTGCAAAATTCAATGCATTTCCGGTGTGTTTCTATTCTACCACAAATATTTGCAAGCGGCAGTGCTAGACAATTAGTTAAATTTATGTGATTTTTAATTTATACTGTTGCATTTGTGGCGTTCATGTCTTATGTCTGTTTGTATATTTAAATCTAATTCTAAATACGCATCGGCTTGGTAAGGTAAACAAAGAACCAGCATTTACCGTCTCTAACATTAAATATCACAAATTCAAATGTTCTAAATCTATATGCAAGCATATAATCATAACATTAATTAAACATCCTTGAACCGTTCTGAAGTTCCTGTTGCATTGTAAATCATACAAAAACTATACTAACACTTTGCTTTGGTATAACAAATGGAACTGGAACATGTTGTATTGTCTTCACTCAATCCTTATGAAAATTACAGTCACTCGTTCGTAGTACGGAATATCATTATGTTGTAAAATACTTCTAGAAAAAAATCTTTTGAAAAGTAATCAATATAATTTATAGGTATAAACCACTTACTCTCTAGTCTAGAAAATAAGCTTTGGAAGTGGTTTTTTTCTGTCTACAAACTAGATTCTTTCGAAAGATGACTTCTAAATACAAATAACGTCTATGCACTATAAAAAAGACGTCTCTTTTGACTTCGGACGTCAGATCAGCCTACTAAATGGAAGTGATTATAACAATAATATTAATTATTTGAGAAAAACAAACGTGATGGTTTTAAATAGAAACTGTCACTTATCACTCAAAATCACCCTTCTTCTTCATCAAATGTACCTTTTCTAGCTAGTAAGATTAGCCATCATACAGCCTATAATCACAAGCAGCTTAATTATTATTTTTTGAATGTTCTCATTCTTAACACTGGCAATGTAATAATTTAATCGAGTCCAAAGTAATAAGCGGCACAAACTAGTCGAATGTATTTGTTTAAATATTTTGAAATTGTGATGCGGTTACAACATTAGGCTAAACTGATATGTCATGGCTGATTGTTAGCGTTTGTAGAATTATTAGCACTAGAATTTCCAGCAGGACCACTGACGAGTTCCGCTTTTGCAGCTAATTTCAGACTCTGCACCCATTTCAAAGCTTCTTCACGATTTGATGCAAGGAAGAAATACGTCTTGTGACTATGTCCATGGGCATGAGCAATTCTGAACGTTCTTTCCTTTTCACTTGAGGTCAGGTTGGGCATATCTGATTTTGGCAACTCTTCCACAAGTAATACGGACATGCCTGGTATTGGAGTGGCTGTCATCGCCTGTAATTTAATTATCCAGGTGTTAGATTTTATCAAGCTGAGAAGGATTTTAACACATGATATTCAAACACATACCCTTTCATCTGCCTCCTTTCCGTAACAGTAGAGTACAAAATCAGATCTGAGAGTAAACCATCTCGACGTCCATTCTTTCTTTCCTCTTAATCTCAAGTTCAAATGGCCACTTAGAACTGATGGTGCATTACCAGGAACCTGGAAGAATAGGTCAACCATGCACATATTAGACCCAAAATAGTAAACACAAGATCTACGTCTTGTATGAAAAATTCATCAGCAAGAAATAAATTTTAACTGTTAGTATCTTACGTCAAGAACACCCCGTAATTTTTCAATGGATTCATCTGGAGTAGAAGCCTCGGAACCAGAGTTAGCCTTATTGGTGGAAGCCTGTCTCTCTATTAAAATACTCTTGCACCTTTTGCAGACCCTACAAGATTTACCTCCAGCATATTGCAATGGCAATTTCGCGTCCGAACATTTGGCACAGATGATCTATTTATGTAACACATGGGATAAATATTTCATTACAACTGACTCTTCTCTCATGTTAATTGGGCTATGAATATAGGCCATAAAAAACCCATGTGTCAAAACAACCATTGCTTCCCTTATTGAAAGGAGGCAATTAGAGAAAATGTAATAATAGACACGAAGTGAAAGCAATAACTTACAATTCCACATGCATGGCAGTGGTGTTTCCGCTTTAACATTGTAAATCCTGTATAGCATTCCATACACTTAGAGACAGAGTCACTTTTCAGCTTGGCTGGCTCTTTAACTCCCAGCTCGTCTTCGGTGGGACTGGCTGACCCTAATCTTAAAGAAGATTTTCTTTCTAAAAGCTCTTCTCTTGCGTTATGAATTGCTGTCATCCAATCAGACTTTTCTTGAGCAGTCCTTTACAAAACAAAAACACAATGTCAAACATTATTTTCTCTATTTTCCTCTTAAGAAACTAAAGCTAGCCTTTATAGCTACTAAGAATTCTTACTGTGTATATAGTTCAATCTTTTTGTGGTTATCTTCGATATAAAAAGTGTTTACTACTTCCAAATCATCTCCTTCTGCAACTGTGATACTTGCAACATCTAGCTTCGCCCTCATTTGGTATGGAGCACTAGAAATTACTCTGTTTGCCATAGTTCGCATAGAACAGAGCAGGATTACGTCACTAAACTGTAAAAGTTGAATTGAAAACATTCAGATTTTTGAATTAAAGAAGCATAACTTTTAAAAAGATCCGTTTAAAAAAATTATAAGGACAATCGAATAAATTCTTACCAAAAACATGTAACGTTCCTGATGATCAGCGGTTCTGGCAGAGATTTTAGAAATTTTTCCTTCCTTTACGAGTAGCCTTGTAGGGCTGACGAGATCCATAACACCTTTGACTTGCTCTTGCACCTCTAACAGCTTTTTAAAGCCCACAATTCGTCGCATGGCTTCATTTGCATGCTCGGCTGCTTTTGATACAATTTCTAGAGCCTCTGTAAACGTTAAATTCAGATTAAGTAAAATTTCGTAACGAAAAGTATCAACACTTCAAAACGTTTATTTTGCAATTACTCTCAGTCTCAGGGCGATCTGGGGAATCATCAGGAAGCCGCCTAAGGTATGCTTCTAAAAGAAGTCTGTACCGTGGAATTCGTTGTATGGGACCAATCAAATGATGCTGAATCGGAAGATTTCCACAGTCTTCCATTTTCTGTACATCAGAAGAAAAAGAAAATCAGT
>JAQFYJ010000593.1:0-12368 GCA_034694685.1 Isotoma anglicana | reverse complement strand
GGGCAATGGTCATGAGTTCTCCTCATATGAGCGTTATAGACACACAGCTTTGGCTCTGGACAAATAGGAATATGATTTTTCAAATGTTAATCTCCGGTACTATTGAAAAAGGACCACTATTCCTTTAGGGGCGACCTTACCTAAGAAGCTGTTTTTTGAACATTTTTTATTAATATTGAGACTTCTATATCGTCGTTGAAGTATCAGATATTTACATCTAAAAACCCGTTAAATAGCAGAAGTTAACATCTAAATCATGGACCAATAGCAGATGGCAGATATTAATATCTAAATTTGGCAACATGTGGTGTGTAGCCACTTTGACTTTTGCTAATTAGACTAGGAATCGAAATACTGGTTACTGATTGTGAGTACTACTGCCCTATGGGACTTCCTTATATCACCTACTACTATTACTAATGTTTGATTTAACAAAATTTTTAACAATTTTGGTCTTCCAGATAATCCTGAATACAATTATTCAAAAATACAATGATGCGGTGAAAAGAAAAGTAATTTACAAGCCTTAGGTAAAAGTGACTTTTCTTCGAATGGATTCTTATCATAAAATTTCAACTAAACAGACCAATATTTTCGACATGTGCATGCTTCCCTAACTGATGCAAGCGATTACCTTGATTCAATTAATTCATTAAAAAAATCAAAAAGCAGCTTGGTTCTCCATGGATAGTTCAGTGAAAAAAACGATTTTTCCCATTGAATTTTAAGCATTGGACCTAACATTTTGGCCGCCCTTATATGTGGACTTATTATTATAATATAATTCATTATCACCTTCGCACTTCGTACGCTAAGGAAAAGCGAGGCTGTTAAATTCAACAGCTGATTTAACTTACGTAAAGAAAAATAATATGAAGAGTTTAAAAATCTAATTGTAACTCTAACAAATAAAAATGATGTTTGAATATTTCATGAGAAACGTTAACGTATCTTGCTGTAGTAGAGAAATTACGGCAGGTGTTTGGCTTGTATCTTCGGAAAGTAGATTGCTTCATATAACCCTCAAGTACAAAGTGCTTCCAGAATGTGACTCGTTGTTTTCTTCCAGTTGGGCTATTTTATTTTGAAAAGTTTGTTCATCCATCTAGAATGTATCAAAAATATTATTTTCATTAGTTACAGGGAAATCTTTGAAAAATGCAAAGAAAATGAAACAAAGGAAGGTTGATACTAGTACTAGCGAGATTTACCATCTCGTTAACATTGACAAAATCGGTAGGAATTTAGGACCAAAAATAAAGGTTTTGCTTATAAATGTTGATACTTTGTTTGAACAATTACAGTTAAGTGTTCGGGCACTTTTTGGCAAATTAAATTCATATTTTTGTATTAATACAAGATTGACTATATGTCAATGAAATGATTAGTCAAAAATCCCTTCCGAGTCCGCTGTTTACTACAGAGCTTGTTAATCCCGGATTAAGGATTAACGGGATTAAAAATTGGATTAAGGATTAATAACCCTTAATCCCGGTAACAAAATTCTAGCTAATTAATCCTTAATCCCACTCTCAAATAATTCTGAAGTTAATCCTTAATCCCGCAGTTACATTAATCCCGTTAATCCCACTGGGATTACTTTCGGGATTAATTTTTTTTGTTAAATTTTTGTTTACAGTTTCCCAAATTCGTTTGAAAGATAAAATTTTGCAGTGGTTTTATGGTTTTCAATTTTTCTACCAAGTGTTTTTAGACTTTGGAAAAATTTTGTAAACTATAGTCACAAATGTGCGACACTAACTGTGCATACATTTTAATATGTATTAGTTAATATCGGTATTAGTAATTAGTATTTCACCTAAGAGATTAAAAAATATTTAAGATAATATTTTGGGCGAAATATCAGATTTTTCTAATGCAATACACTTACAATTTTAATTCATAATGCAGTAAAATAATTAAAAATTGGAAATTATTTTTCGGAAAGGTTGCATTAATTTTGTGTTATTTTTTATGATTTTAATTTTGTTCCATGAAATAATCTAAGTTACTTTGAAGTTATCTGCTTGGATTTATTAAAAAAATATCTTGAAAAAATTAATCCCAGGGATTAAAATTAATCCGGATTAATTAATTCTTAATCCTTAATCCCAACGCATGTCAAAAAATAAATTAATCCCAATTAAAATTAATCCCAATATTTGGTTAATCCTAATCCTTAATATTAATCCCGATTTTTGACAAATTAATCCTTAATCCTTAATCCCAGCCGAAATTTTGTGGGATAAACAAGCTCTGGTTTACTATAATAATGTAAAAAAATGAAGGTCTCATTTGTGTAAGTAACTGAAAAATTAGAAAAAAAAACTAATATTAAACACAAACTAGAGCGTTATTTAAAACTAACTGAGATTGTTAATGTCAGTTTAAACACTTGCTTGTTGAACAACATTTAAAGCATAAAACAAGCATTTAAAAAATGTTAAACAGTCTGTCAAGGATTTTTTCACCAATTAAGATTTAGCAGTTTAAGGTTTTCAGACTTTTTAAATTGAACTTGTTAAAAGCTCAATGGGAGGAAATATCTTTTCATGCAAAAACCAATAATGCTGTTTAACATGCGAAAAATAAGAACCGTATTAAGTGCTAAAATGCCTAACCTTCATGGGTTAGCTTTTCCAACTTAAAATATTATAAAACGAGAATAATTTGCTTATAAATTGTTCTAGAGTTGTTTACAATATTATTATTGAGAACTAGGAGGTAGATGAACGAAGTTGCCGATATTCATGTTTGGTATTGGAGACTTTTTTAGGTTCGTATTGAAGAAAAATCGATTATAAATTACCATTAAAATGTGGATCTTATGCTCTTCTTAAGTCTTCCATATTTGATTAGGGATCGCCGGGATATTTTTCAAAACCACAGGAGATTTATTTCACTTTAAGAGCGCGCTTGGTAGGAGAGCTTCCGAAAATTGTTGCTGTTGATTTGATGCTTAAAAGTAAAAGGGCTTTTAAAAGTTTGAAATTATTGGTGTCATCATAGTTGACGCGGTGACCAGGTTGATGGATTCCCAAAATTTGTTTTGATTTTTGTTAAATTTCGAAACCGAGAAGATGTGAGTTCATTGCTTTTTCAAAACGTTCAACGAGCTGCATTGATAGATTTGTTGATGCTTGACAGCCTGTTGGGGATGAAAAGTTATATTTTAAGGACATTCAAAACGTATTAAAATGTTGAAATGAACGCTTTTTTGAAGTTTCTGACCATTTTAACATCGCATAACCAATACCTAAAATAATAATAATAATAAATCGAAATTGTATTCCAAAATGTAATATGTAATGAATTTGAATTACATGTTGATGTATATAGTAAAAGTACGAGTTTTAATTAAAGCCTTGGGGTTTCTTAAATACTTCATTGAAGCGTTTTTTCATTCTAAATTTAAAACAAAATGTTAATGTGACATTGTTTGAAAAGATGGTGATTTTGTGTAAAATATGAATGATAAAGTTTGGCTAGACAAAATTCAGTAAAATTACTGAAACTTCCCTTGTGAGTATTTGTATACCACAGACAGAATACAATTACAAATCCAATTTAATGTTATAAAACCAAAATATAAGCCACTAGCATGAAGTACATTGTTGATAATTTAAAACTAACAATAAGTATCAAGTTGTAAGTATACCTGATGAATTTACGGCTTATACCTGTTTCATACTTTATGGTGCAATACAATTGTACAGTTGCTGTTGCAGTAGCAGTTAAAATATCGAAATGAAAGGAAATATTATTCGGAAATTCAATTTTGGGTCCGGAATGTTTTGTTTTAAATTTTAGAATCGTTATGCGTTAAAGTAATCAAATTTAATATCCATGCTAAAAGACTCTGAGCCGAGGTTAATCTTATCCTGTTTTCTTGTACTACCTACATTCGTGAAGGACTATTTTGCATAAAAAAATATTTTCTTTGCCATTTGTAAGCCCTAAATGCTTTAATTTATTTAAGTGTAACAACTCAACTTGGTGACAAAGAATCATGCATATGAAATGTCAAACCAAAATTTTCTATTATTAAAAAAATCAACTTTTGACTGTGCCAAAATATAAACAATGGAAATCGCCCATAGTCAAAAATAGTCAAAATGTAGTTTTGTACGCAGTCGATAACTAACTTGATATTTCATATAACGTGTATTACAGGCTGGCTTAAAAAAGTAAAGTTTTGAAATACTTACAACTTCAATCAAAAGTGGAGGCCTTGAACAACGTCCATTTCAAACGTTTCCATTTTCCGAAAGACTTCAACGATGGAAATGTCAGCATGCAACTTTTTTTAAATGTTATTAAACAAATGTAATATATTTTGTTTTATTACAGCAGTGCATAGGCAATTGCTTTTTTGATGAGTTCCCTTTGTTTAAAATTGCCAATTGTATTGCAGCCGATTTTTTACAGAAAAGGTGAAGAGAGTAGTAGATTTGGAGGGTTCAAAGTAGAGACTGCGAAACACGAACAATTCCCCTCGGAATTACTTTTAGTTTTTACAACAATATTCAGTCAAATGAGCCGTTTTATAAATTAGAAGCTTGTTCATAAATCATTGTGAGAGGTTTTGCCATTGATACTAAATAATGTGATTTGGAGGAATAATATTACAGCTCGTAATTCTTGTCCTTTTTTGGTCTTGTTTTAAAAGACAATGTGAAAAAACACATCAGTAAATGCTCACTAATTATTGTAAATCTTTAGTTCGATATTTTGCTTCCAATGAAAAGACCTTTATTGCATTTAGGTACTTAAACACTAAAAATAAAACATTTGATTTATCCCTGTCTGGACAAATAATATTATTAACGTTTGATGATAAAATCCCTCCAAATTATGAATACAGTTTTGATGAAGTCACATATTACAGTCAAATAATTAAAATTCTCAGCATATAATGTAAGTGGAATTTTTAAATCAAATTCGAAATAAAACTGTACTACAACAATTTTAAACTGAATTTATGAACATATTTTAGTCAGAAGAAAAGGGTACATATATATGTTGCAGGCAATATTGAAAATACTTCATTATCGAATACTGCCTAGGCCGGGTATTAAAAATATTTCATATTCTTGCTAAAAATGACACTAGCTGCTTTACATTTAAAGATAAAATACACATAACTTTTCGAAAGTTGACAAAATTTCACATCTAGTAAATTAAATTTGGAGTTTGTTAATCTAACGCTCTTTCTACAAAACAGATAAAACCGGAATTTCTAATTATGCAGTTTCCTTAAAGTATAAAATTTCAGATTAGCTTTCGAAAAAACTAACAATAATGAATGGGCAAAATTTTGTCAACTTTTCAAAAATTATGCCGATTTTAGCGTATCTCAAAAGGTAAAGAAGCTATTCGCATTTTTAGCAAATAGGACTAATAGGAGAAATATTTTTAATATGGCCTAGGCAGTATTCGATAATGACATATTTTTAATATTGTCTGCAACAACCTATAGTTTTGCATAAGCATAATATTGAAGCAAAATAGTTGATTGCATGTGCAAGAAGTTTTACTTCCATTCCAGTTTGAGGAACCAGGAAAAAAAACTGTACTGAAGGAACACGCAGATTCCACATTCTTTAGAATATCATTAATTAAAAGAAGGAACAAAAGCTGGGAGATTGGTCGAATCATTTTTTTTTGTTATAACTCTTACCTGTTTATCTCACTTTCAACTTTGTCTTGATCCAGCATCGGTCGCTGAGTTTTACAATTCTACATATTCTAGTTTCATATTTGCTTTTTGCACAAACGAACCAAAAGGAATCTAGAACGATTCATCCCCTACAATTCTCACCCCCGAAATAATTAATTAATAACTTTCCTAATACTTGTGGTACAATTTTTATGCAAAACATTTTAACGGAGAAATAAATGCTTCGAAAAATAATTTGGCAACGGTTTAAATAAAAAATTTTCTAGGAATAAAGGTAAGCAATTCATCTCATCCCTTACACAACTTAACCCCGGACAATTCATTTACTACACAATTCAACCCGTACAACTCATCCCAAAATATAAGACCCTTCCATTATACCTTTCCCAGAAGTACGAATAAAATGCGATGCATAACATTGAGCAGCTACACAATAATGTTGCCCTTCCATACGCTGATGGATTTATGGTTCAATGAATAAGTTACCCAATTAAATACCCGTGATTTCTATGGATGTATACTTATAACTTTTCTCAAAACCAAAAGACGGCATTGAAAAAAAATCTGGAGGTGGTAAAAGATATCAAAAATAGTGTTATGCCAGAATACATACCACTGATAGTTTTACAACTCCTTAACTTCTGAAAAAAATTAAAATGCAAATTGTTTTGGGGATGAGTTGTGGGGGTTGAGTTGTGTAGGGGATGAATTGTATAGGGGATGAATTGTGGGGAATGAGTTTTCCTGTCACCGGTAAGTAATAATTAATTTCGAGATGAATTGTGTAGGGGAAAAGTTGTCCGAATACCAACCAAAGGTTTTAGATAAACTGTTTAAAAAATTCTTGACTATGCAAAAAGTTATAGAGTAATGTTTTGCATACCGTCAAAAGTGAAGGAATGTTTTTAGTTGCCAAAGAGGCTCTAGACTTTTTTATTTGATTAAAATGTCTTGCAAAAACATTCATATTCGGATTTAAGTGGATGTTGTTCCGTATTTTTATTAAACATTTTCCCGTATTTATGCATTTTGAGCGGAAACTGTGGTTTATTAAGATGTCGGTGGCTTTTTCAGTTTCCGGCGGCATTTTGAGCAGAACAGGCGGTTCTTTTGGTGCAAGCGTTTTTCCAACGCACCGGTACCGCGAGATCCGCGGGAGCGTCAGCTTCCACAACAGGGCGCGCTGTCGCTACGGTGTAAACTGTAGCGGCAGTGTCTGCGGTAACAGCAGCGGCAGTTGCAGCCGCCAACCACCATGGACAGAGTTATAATCCTTATATTATAAGGATTAATAATTTAATCCTTATAATTATGCTCAGATGGCCGCCACTTCTGCTACTGTCGCCGGGAGTAATTTATTAGGTAGGTTTTGACGTTTTGTCTTTTTGATGGTTTGCTACTTGTACTTGATTTACATTGCTGGACACTTTGGAAAAAGACATTTTGGCGATAAAATTATTTTAAATATTGTCTTTACGGTTTGGTCTTGTATTTAAATTTAAATACGTTTTGGCAAATGACATAATTGCATTAATGACGTTTTGCCTTTCGCCATTTAAGGTTAATAACCATTATAAAAACGTTAACTAATGACATTTTGGCAAAAACAAAATTTTAAATAAATTTTCTGTTTTGTCGTTTTTTTGTTTTGCCATTTGCTTATGATTAACATGTAAACTCCATTTTAGCAAAAGCCATTTTGGCGAAAAATAAAAATGTTGTATTTGTGTAATACTATGAAAGTATACTTGCAATGTGATGTGGAATGAAATAAACTTTACAACTAAAACTATAACCAAGTATCTTCAGAAGCATAAATTTAAAACTTAAAAACTTATTTTAAAGCTTTAAAACTTAATTTAAAACTTTTAAACGTATTTTGGGCCAATTTGAAACATTTTTGACATTTTTTGACCTATTTTGACCTATTTTGACCTTTTTGACCTTTTTTTTACCTTTTTTGACCCTTTTGACCTTTTTGACCTTTTTTGACGTTTTTTGACCTTTTTTTACCTTTTTGACATTTTTGACCTTTTTTGCAACTTTTAACTATATGGGGCAACTGGAGAAGTAATTTGAGAAAAAAAAATTTTTCCCTACCTTCAACATTTGGACTTGCCATTTTCAGGGGGGTTCTTTTCAGGTAAACCCCCATTGGGAGTGGTCCGATTGACCCCATTTTTGTACTTAGCTGAGCATATGCCCTCTAAAACTTATATATCAAGTTTTAAGTCAATAGCTTAAACCGTTCGAAAGTTATCGACTTCACGGACTGACAGACGGACAGACACCACTACCGTTCACATAAAGTATCTGAAGATACTTAATAAATAATAATTTAATATATTTAATCCTCTTGTGCACCGAAACAATACCTAAAGCGCACGCTATTAGAATTTAGATTGAAAGATACATCACAATTGTTAAGATAAAATATAAGGGACTTACTCCTAAATGCAACACTCCAATCCGCCTGCTCATTGGGTCGAACTTCTCCATTCTGGATGACCTCGGACGGCATGATTCTTCCTTGGACTGGACCTCAACAGGATCAGTTTTAAGGCGCCCCCAGCGCTCTTGTATTTCTTTCTTGAACTTTACAAAGACAAAAATCATACACTTTATATATTGTTATTTCACCCTGAAATTTCATTATTAGTAATAATATATTATTTAGCTAGAGAATCTGTTCTCTTCTGTTTATTAATTAGCTAGAGAAGACAATGAAAAGTTTTAAGAGCTTGATGAAAAGCTTACCTCGTCTGAACCACCGATGCGATCCATAAAAGCTCGCATAGCTTTGTTTGATAGTTCTTTCTTTAAGCGGAAGTTCGCTCGCATGTCATCATTAAGACCGGTATGGAAACAGAGTTCCGGTAAAAGGAGTTTATCCGTTGTGTCTATGGCTGAACAGGGCTAACATCTTTCCAGTACCTTTTCTTATAATAATCAATGAAGGACTTTGTTCACCTTTTTTTCCCATAGGAGAGGTGTGCGTCGGTTTCTTGGTCCAGTCGATTTCATCAATCCTGTAAGTCTTACTGTTGTAGCGGGTCAATACGATCGTCCCAACAAGAGACTTATTATTACACTGGCTGGGCTTGAAAATCGTTGGGGTAATTCAGTCGGATTTCTTTCAGTATGTCGAAACAGTTATCCATTCTGATTACCTTGTAAGTAGTGATATAAATATAGAGAAAACCGAAGTAGATAGGATTTCCTATGTTATTTGTTGAAATGAATAATGGATGGATTTCGGTAGGCTGGGGGTATTGTGGTGGTGGTGAATTGATATGAATTGAGGGTGGGTTTTTGTTGGTTACCTGTCAGGCGTGATTGACAGGTTGAGAGGGCGAGGTTGGGTTATCGATTTTTAATACGATGCAATTAATTCTGGGTATTTAAATTTGTGCTAAATGTGAACGGTGAAAGGTATGAACTGTACATCTCGAATTAATGAATCTCGCCAGCTACGGCATCTCTCAAGCTACATTATTGCACCTCACCATTTAGATATGATTTAATAAGAAATTGGAGAATATGTAGGTTATTTTGAATCCGAATTGTTTGTTGAATTAAATTGACATACTAGATAATTTACATTCTTTAAAATATTAAGTTTTCGTTCGAACACTAAACAATATTTATAGTATAAGTATAGAAATGTAGAATAATATGCCTTTTCTATTATTTACAAACCTTAACTATTTGTAAAAGAGTGAATGAGGTTTAATGTTTGCAGGAAATCTGCTTGGTGTATATTTGATTTTTTTAATTTCTTTGTGCAGTAGGCGGGTAGCCAATTAGTGCGTAGGGTAATTCATGCAATAAAACGCTTGCGTGTTATTTGAGTGACAGGCAATTTTTTAGTTTTATTTATTAATTTTATTAAATACAAGTTTTAGAGGACTTGGAATGATCTTGATTACTTAAAACTTTTCTCACAAAAGACGGTATTGAAAAGAAATCTGGAGGTGGTAAAAGATATCAAAATTGGTGTTATGCCAGAATACATACCACTGATAGTTTTACAACTCCTTAACTTCTGAAAAAAATTAAAATGCAAATTTTTTGGGGATGAGTTGTGGGGGTTGTGTTGTGTAGTGGATGAGTTGTAGGGGATGAATTGTGTAGGGGTTGATTTGTGTAGGGGATGAATTGTCCGGGGATGAGTTGTCCTGTCACCGGTAAGCAATAATTAATTTCGAGATGAATTGTGTAGGGGAGAAGTTGTCCAAATACCAACCAAAGGTTTTCGATAAACTGTTTAAAAAATTCTTGGCTATGCAACAAGTTATAGAGTAATGTTTTGCATACTGTCAAAAGTGAAGGAATGTTTTTAGTTGCCAAAGAGGCTCTAGACTTTTTTATTTGATTAAAATGTCTTGCAAAAACATTCATATTCGGATTTAAGTGGATGTTGTTCCGTATTTTTATAAAACATTTTTCCGTATTTATGCATTTTGAGCGGAAACTGTGGTTTATTAAGATGTCGGTGGCTTTTCCAGTTTCCGGTGGCATTTTGAGCAGACCCGGCGGTTCTTTTGGTGCAAGCGTTTTTTTCACGCACCTGTACCGCGAGATCCGAGGGAGTGTTAGCTTCCACAACAGGGTGCGCTGTCGCTACGGTGTAAACTGTAGCGGCAGTGTCGGCGGTAATAGCAGCGGCAGTTGCAACCGCCAACCACTATCACCACCACCACCATGGACAGAGTTATAATCCTTATAATTATGCTCAGATGGCCGCCACTGCTGCTACTGTCGCCGGGAGTAATTTATTAGGTAGGTTTTGACGTTTTGTCTTTTTGATGGTTTGCTACTTGTACTTGATTTACATTGCTGGACACTTTGGAAAAAGACATTTTGGCAACAAAATTATTTTAAAATATTGTCTTTACCGTTTGATCTTTTATTTAAATTTAAATACGTTTTGGCAAATGACATAATTGTATTAATGACGTTTTGCCTTTCGCCATTTAAGGTTAATAACCATTACAAAAACGTTAACTAATGACATTTTGGCAAAAACAAAAATTTAAATAATTTTTCTGTTTTGTGGTTTTTTTGTTTTGCCATTTGCATATGATTAACATGTAAACTCCATTTTAGCAAAAGCCATTTTGGCGAAAAATAAAAATGTTGTATTTGTGTAATACTATGAAAGTATACTTGCAATGTGATGTGGAATGAAATAAATAAAGTGGATGTTGTTGTTAAAGTCAAAGAATTTAGTATTTTTTATTGTTCAACTACGATTATGATCAATTAAAAATTTTTTTAAATCATAAAATCCTACAAGAAGGAAGGGTAACTGAAACAAAAAGATTGCAACATTATACGATCAGCAAACAATATTGACAGAGCATAGCAGCAAGGCTGGTTATTGCATAAAAGATGGGATAAAAATTAAAAAGTACATTTAAAATATTTCGGGACTTTTCTTTTTAATTTCAGATCTATTTAGGATTATTTTGGCTTGGCTTTTCGAAAAAATTACCAATTTTTTGTTGATGGTAAAATTTACTGATTTACTTCAGTTTAATTTATTGTCAATATTACTAATTTAAAAATTGTGCCTCTACTCTAGATCACCATTCAATATTAGATTCTGAATTGTTTTAAAAGGTTGAATTTAATTTTTGGCTAATATCTGAGGGTGTTTTTAATCCTCTAAAATAAATTTCAATGTATTATTTTGAACATTAATTTTATCCTATTAACTTAAATCAAAGGCAATTGTACTTGTAAGCAGATTCGAAATTTAGCAAAATTTTGGCTTGATTTTATTATCCTAATATTTTTTTCGATTTATATAACAGTCTTGATTTTGAATCAATGATTTACTTACGAATTAATTTTATTCAAAGAATATGATAAAAGAATATTTGTGAACATTAGAACACAAGTAAAACTTCTGTGCAATGAATAGGAAAATACCTGAAGAAAAACAAAAATATAAAATTGCTTTAATTTATCTGATTTACACAATAAATGGAATTCACTTGAAACAAAAACTAATTGATTAGTTCAAAATCTACTTC
This sequence comes from Isotoma anglicana, assembly GCA_034694685.1. Lineage (NCBI taxonomy): Eukaryota > Metazoa > Arthropoda > Collembola > Entomobryomorpha > Isotomidae > Isotoma > Isotoma anglicana. The sequence goes on along the minus strand of JAQFYJ010000593.1, from coordinate 647 downwards.
TCTTTCTGTAAACAGTAAATCTTTTTCTTGTAGATGAAACTGTTCAGAATACGGCAGTAATCCTTGTGCCTTTTGGATTTCTTTTTCAATTTCAATTTTTTTCCTGATTTCGGTGAACCTGGGATGAGTCACACAAAAGTTGGTCAATTTCAGATGACATATAGACATACGGTCTAACGTTTCCAATCTTCCTGTTTGATCTTCTAATTCAGAAACGGATTCTAATACTTGCATCGCCTCGTCGTATCTTTTGTGACGTTCTAAAAATGCACTTAGGCAAATAAAAAATGGCACCATATTTTTTAAATCTTCCCGAGACTTTGAATTCATTTTTGTGAGTGTTTCTTCAAATATATGTTCCACTTCTGTTGTCCAGTCTGGAATCATAAGAAAATATTGTGTGTTGAAAAATTTTAATGAATGTTAAAATTTACTAGGGAAATTATTAATTTAAATTAAATCTGAATTTAATACTCATATGTACAGGGTGATTTTGTAAAAGGTTCAGGTGTTTGAAACCTTGTAGCAATATAACACGTGAACAGATTTTTCCGAATTTTACTTTTTTAGAAAGATAAAATTATGGAAAAGTTTACGTGTTTTCACGATAACCAATATAAGGTCTTATAACTGACCCATGCGGGTCG
>JAQFYJ010000592.1:0-12368 GCA_034694685.1 Isotoma anglicana | reverse complement strand
CATATAATTGAATTTGGGCCCTTAAACCCAAACTGAAAATACACATATACTTGAATTTGGTAAGCAAGAGGTTAATACGCAATAACATTTCAAAAACGCCAATTATATGTTGCTGAAACAAACTAATATTATTATGAACTTTGGAATTTGCATGAGTGTAAAATAGGTATAACTAACATTGATAAAAAAGTAGTATTACTACTTTTTTTATCAATGTTCTCTGAACTAAAGCATATAAGAAGCTTTTTAGAGCTTTAAGAATGGCACCTGTTAGCAACCTTTACGTAAGAAAAAGCAACAAATCATCTCTGGTCACTACTTAAGGCAGATCGTTTTCTTATCGAGATGATTTAAAATCTTAAAATTTATACAAAGAGTAGAAATAAGCTTTCATGATTTTTTATTATTGAAATAGAAACTAGGTGGAAAACACAAGAGAAATGATAACTGAAGTTATCGGAGGCTTTGTACTTTTTCTTCTCATGTTGGAGATAGTTAGTCGTGTCAAAAGCCAAACAAAACTTTTGCCACCAGGTATTTAATGAGTTCATTAATTTAATTTGATAAAAAATGTAATAAATATATTTTCTTGAATTATCAAGGACCAACTAAGTGGCCAGTGATTGGAAATGTAATCGAAATCGCTTCAGTTGATCGCAATTATCCTCATTTGGGTATGGAAAAGCTATCAAAGAAGTACGGAGAAATCATTAGTCTACGATTGGGTGTTCACAACGCAGGTATTTTATTATATCTCTTAGATAATACGGTATAAATTCCAACTACTGCAAATTTAAATGAATTATTTGATTTTTGCTTATAAAACATTTCCAGTACTCATCTCATCTTATCACGCAATGAAAGAAATTTTGACTAAAGACGAGACAATTGGAAGATATTCTTTTCCTTTCGTTGAAGATCGGTCAATAAACAAATCATTTGGTAAGATTATTATAAATCTTGTTATACTTGGGTTGGAATTACTAGATTATAAAAATCGGAAATACCTTAGCAATGTCAATTGAAAGAAACCAGAAACCATGACTGACACTGAATTGAACTTAAAATGAATATTGACTGACTGAAGAATTAATCCAATATTATTGAACCTCATTTGGGTAATGACGGTGACTTGCCTAAAAACAGCTCTACGCTGAGCCCCGGGTCGCTTTGGTAGCCAAATAAGCTTAAACACAAGGGTAAATGTTCATCGATGCTTGATAATGGTCGCATTACGTACTCCGCAGGTTGAGGGCATGGCCACCAAGCGACCTGTTGAACCCACAGTGTAGTTTTTTTGAGAAAACCTTTACCTTAAAGCGGCACGCGCATTTATGTCGTCCCTTTAGCTGAAAAAATATAATCTGAATTATATTAATGTAAGAATTAATTTTCAGGAATAGTTTGGGGAAATGGCACAACATGGCGTGATCTTCGAAGGTATACGATGACTACCCTAAGGGACTTCGGATATGGGAAGAAGAAAAGTATGGAATTAGCAATTCAACAAGAAATTGAGCACATGATCAATTTTGTCAAGAGAAAGTCATCTCAAAATCAAGGCATTTTTGATGTGGATGCTCAAGATTTGGCTGCCAATGCAATGAATATATTGTGGACCTTTGTGGGAGGTTATAGGTTCTCCGAGGACGACCCAGATTTCAAAAAAATGATTTCTCACAATGAAAAACAAATGGGAATGGCCCGAGCCGACAACATTTATACCACTTTTCCATACCTTCGTCATTGGTTTCCCAGATGGACAAAGCATGAAAATCATTTAGAAGCACATAAATCAGCTAAAGAGTTTCTTCGGGTATAACAATCAAGATTTAAATGGATGAAAATTATTTTGTAACATTTTTCACATTTATTCAAAAAATTGATTATTTATTAACATGTTCTATTGTGTATAGGATATAATTGGCAGGGTAAAGGACAAGAAAGCTTTACGGGGAGGCAACCCTGAAAGTTTTATCGAGGCTTTCTTAGATAAAGTTGAGACATTTAAAGATGTCGAGAACAATGCAGTTTTTAAAGGTAAAGCCAGTGATCAAAAAGACCGTTTCTAAAGCTGACAGTTCTAAAGTTACTTTTTTGTCATGAAAGTTTATAAATGGCTCAAATGTATTGCATAAATTTCAGAGGATCAACTAATCATGGTTCTAATGGATTTATTTCTGGCTGGTTCGGATTCAACAAGCACGATAATGAGTTGGTCAGTTCTGCTTGTAGTTTTGAATCCTCACGTTCAAAAAAAAATTCAGGATGAAATCTCACGGATTGTTCAACCAGGAGAAGAGATTTCTTTTGATCATATCTCAAGGTGTCTAAGAAAAGAAAGCACAGTCTTTCAAGCTGTGTTTTATTGTATTCTATTATTTTGTTATATAATGTATTTAAGGGAACAAATTCTTATGTAAGAACTTATTGAATTAGGATGGTGTACACCAAAGCGACCATTTATGAAATCTTGAGATTTTCAAATATGGCACCTATACCTGCAGCCAGAAAAGCTGTGAATGACATTACATATAAAGGCTATACGATTCCCAAGGTTAGGATTTATTATATTTTAATAAATTTTTATTCCTGTCGAAGACAAATCAACTGAAACATTGAACTGAAATTTTATATTTTTAAGGGAATTCTTGTGATGTGGAACGTAACGCCAGTATTTAACGATGAAAGTTTCTGGAAAGATCCTCAAGTATTTCGTCCAGAACGGTTTCTGAACGAAAATGGAACTGAATTGCTCAAGATGTACACTGAAAGAGTTGCTATATTTGGTTTTGGTAATGACTAAAACTGCGAAATTTGTAACTCGTTTTTTAAGTAATTGTAACGAAGTTAAATAATTGTGGAATTAATAATAGGCAAAAGAATCTGTTTTGGAGAAAACTTAGTATGGGAGTCGACTATGATGTACTTGACGAATTTGTTACGAACTTTCACCTTAACAGCTGTACCTGGGAGGGAACCTTCTGCAGAATTTCCAATTTCCAAGCTTACACTTACTCCTAGACCGTATTGTGTTAAAGTTCAATCCAGAATTTAATTTCTGACTTTTGATAAGTTATTTCAGATTTCTGATTGTTACATACACCAATATATTGAAATATTTACTTGGAATTTTTTATGATGTGTAGAATGTACATTTTAGGTATGTAGGTAAGGTTCAATAAAGGCATATGACATTTAGATTACAAAAAATTTGTTTTAATACGGTCTACATTTCTTTTTCATCTACAGATCCAATGTTAACCTTTAAATTTTTTTACCGAAAATACTTTAACATACTTATTTAATAGGAAAAAACATCGGAAATAGGAGAAGAGTTTAATGATTAATGACGGAATGAATTGCTTTCGAAATAGTTTGCATTGGAGAAGATTTAGCGTGAGACTCGACTTTGATGTTCGTGACGAATTTGTTAAGAACTTTCAATCTGGAAGGTAAAGACATATGGTAAAGAACCTTCTGCAGAGTGCAGAATATCCAATTTACAATAACAAAATTACCCCTAGACCGTATAGATTCAAGGTTTCAAAATTTCATTCCAGAACTTTTGAAACCTTAATTAAAATTTAAAACCATACTGGGCTACTGGTCAAAATAATTTTGGACTATTTTACGTTTCAAAATTAATAAAAATTGAACGTACGGTAAACTAGACAATCTATATACCACAACTGAATTTATTTTTCTTCACGCATCGCCTAGCTAACTTGTGACTTGATAATTAACACTTCGATTTTACAAAAAATAAAATAAATTTAACTATTACATTTATGGATTTATAAAAATGCGTTAAATTATTTCGGGAAATTGATGAGCAAACGTAAAACTGTTCTTCTTGTAGGTCTATGTTCATACAAAAAGCACAAATGAAGCATTATTTCAATGGAATTAAGTTAAGAGTTTACTTTTAGGTAATGACGGCTCCTCTAGTGAAGAATTAAACAGTAGAGCTTGAGCTGTGAATGAATGAGAAAGGGTGCTAATTGGAAAAGGAAAGGATTAGGAAACCTTGTGAAAGTTCCAGCATCAGAGACACAAAGTCAGATTAGTGTTTATATTTACTAGAGGGATTGTGCCCATCGCATCATCATTTCATACTAAGGTAAGGTAGTTGGTTGGAACGTTGGTTACAAGTTACAATGCTTTCATAATTCTCTATTAGTCCAAAAGTACTATGCGGGTATTTTCGGAGAGAAACCTTACTCCAATTTATTCACTTTACTTTGTACTACTTACTAAAATTCATTGTTCTTTGGGTAAACTCAAAGCCCTATTTATTAGTAACAAACCAGGTAAAGGATTTAAAATTACCGTATGGTGAGCCTTTTCATCTGCCTACCTACATAACAGAAAGCCAGCCACCACCGCACCATCACAACGGTGGACTAATCAACCAAAAGTACTTTCATTAGTTTTTCTATCTATAATTATACTTAATTCCATCCAACGAAGCAAAATTCAATAGCTATCTATATAAGTTTCTGACTGGGCTATTATGATTCATCTGGAACGACGAGGGGTGTTCATAACTTTCATGTGTGGCTCAAGCTCATTAGGCCTATTATGTATGTCGAATATTCCAAATGAAAGATCGTCAGATTTTAGATTTAGAAAAATATGTCGAGACTTTTTCTGGAAATTTTCGTTTCAAATTGTGCATCGATTACACAGATAGTGAGTGATCACTACAGGTTACAGGCAATAAATGAAACAAGTTTAGTTCGGCTTTTTATTTTAAAAAAATTGAAATTTGAGCAGGTGAGGTTTGAGTAGAGTATAGGCCCTTTACAAAAACTGTTTTTTAATTAAGGATATTAGAAAAAAAGGAAAGATTTTGAAAATGTATATTCGCAGCGATTTTTACACTTTTTCTATCCCAAGCCATCAGCTCAAAAACTGGAAACATTTAGATATAATTCACACCCATTCTAAGTGGTCATTCATGGCTATGTATTCGAATGTCAACATTTATTGAATGCCCTTCGTATTCAAATGAATGAAGATCAAAAGCCGAAGGGAGAAATTCAAAAGTTGATGACCATATACCATCCCATCCTAAATCATCACCGTTCATTTAGTACAAAACTAGTCAGGGCGAAGAGAACTTTTAAAGAGTATACTGCCCTTCCACCTCTTTGAATTTGAATTCAAAAAGCATTATTACATGTGCACTTAATACCCTTTGAACAAGAGCTTTTGTCCGATGGGATAAAAAACCTACAGATTTTAACATGACGTGTGCATGTATTCTCTTCATAATGAAGTTCACTTTTCTTTTAAATACAACACAAACCTCCTCTTAATGACATCATGGGAAGGGAATTAAAGGTATAAAGTTATACAGATTGAATTAAAGGTGCATAGGGGCAGGATGGATTTTAAAAAATCAGATCAAGTTTCTCAGTGGGAGTTCAGCTAAGTATGAAATCAAAGGGCTTCCTTCCGTGCTAAACATGAATGAACCGAATTTCGGTCGGTGCAGATGCAACCCGATACTTATTCAAATTTTTGTACAAACCGGACATTTCACCCAGGTTTCGCTTATGTACTGCATTAATTTACTAAAAATAATTAATTATGAAGCCGAACAAGTATTAGTGATTCATCTTCTGTTCATTATATATGTCGACTGATTAGGGTGTATAAGGCATTTTAATAAAGCTTTTGTCCTAGAACATTGAGGTTGTACGTATTTTGTTTTAAGTTTTCAGAGAACCTTCAATTCCACCTTCCTCCTGTCATTAAGCACAACTATAAATGATACTATTATTGCATTAATTTCTACTAATGAAGGTTCCCGTTAATGACATTACAAATAATAATATTGAAGATTGCCAGCAAAATGGATTAAATTTACAAAGCCAAAAGCCTCTCTTACTTTTACTCTCAGCCCACGGAGACCTTTTAGCGGAGGGGATAAGCTCCAAGGTGTACGTGCACGGTTAGTTTCCAAAATTATTCATAGTGGGTGGTATCCATGTGATGAAAGAAGTGATGATGACAATTTTTTTAATTTTCAACTAAAAGTATTATCATGGCTATGAAGTTTTTCCGGTACGATAACTGCAGAGAGTGTGGGTTACGTAAGAATTTGAAGAGAATAAGAAAAAGCCAAAAGGGGACATACGTATGGGGACAGTATATTATCGTTTATCTACTGTTCAAATAAGTTGCCTTATACTCATACTTGATCTTGTACTACAAGGGCATTATTTTTTGCGAATTTTACAAGTACCTCTTGAAATGCAACCCTAGCAGTAGTAGGTTCGTTCACCCATTCCGAATTCTGTGGATACGGGTAGTCTCTGTTATACCGTGGTAAAAATGTATTTTTGGGGTTGACGAAAGTACGATTACAACTTAGGGAAATAGGTAGGGTAGAAAAAAATTATGAATGTGAAAAAGGAGCCACTCCAATCAGCAAAATCTGAACTGAAATCCTCTTGAGTCCCTCAACCCAACCGTACCGTAGTGTAGTGGTCCCCAGTGGTGGTACTTTAACGTTATTGTCTCAACTCGTTGTGTTAATTGCTGTTTCTTTTTAGCCTTCAAACTTCCATCATCAAATTTCCAGCGAACCATAGCCCAAATTTAGATACGAATTGAGCCACACTTTTCATAAATCTTGGACATGAAACATTCATCAAAAAATCCCGTGCTGTATTTGGGGTGATGATTTACCCAAAAAACAGATTGGTGTGTGACTGTGTGGTTCAACAAGGGATTTTAAAGGCTCGACCTGCAGGGCATTTAAAATTACACGGCGCTTGTGGAGCCCTTCGGGCTTGTCGCTAAATCAAAAATTCACCATTTCGGTATCAACCCATTTGGCTGCCAAAACGATCTTCAGCACCCTTAATCCTTCCAGTTGACACAGAAAGATAGCATTTAAAGTAATTTATGAGGCACAAGCCATTTGTATGAATCCAAAAGTTAAACATCAGATACATTTTTAGAATTTTTAAGCTATATAAGCTTTGACGTCATCTAAGGATCAGATCAGCTTATCCATCAAAACTAACCTTTTGTTTTGTTGATCCCTTTCTTTGAAGGAATCCGTGAATTTACTAAGCTTACATGGTCTACTCCATTTATGAACGACACATCAGACTCCAAAATTTAAAGTGCCTCCGGAGTTTCGATGAAAGACGAATGTACAATATAATGGAAGGAAAAGATTATAGGGCAAAAAGCCTCACTTTCTCATGACAGAGATGACATGATATCTATTACATAATAAAAGACGATATGAAAAATGAAATGATGATACTCATTTTAGTGTATTTATACAAGAGTTTTTTTTCACTTGTCTATCTCCTGGCTGCTTTCTCGGATATTAATCCCTTCATTGACAATGGTTTAATTCCCATTTGCAGTTTTTGTTTCATGCAAGGCAAGACCAGCATGATTTGCATGTAAGGTATTAAGTGAACTGATGACTGTTCACTGATTATGATGAAATGAGTCGGGTAGGGATGGGTGGTGGGTGCAAGAGTTGCTGCTGTGTACGATTTTTTATGTATTTTTGCAGTCATAGAATTTTCCTTCCGAGGTACTTCATTTAAAACAGAAGGATTTTAAAATCCTTTTCTTTTTGTCTTTTGGAAATCTTCAACCCCACCCATTTCATATCCTGAGAGGTATAAGAGACAAGTGTAGTAGTCTCCTTAGTTCTTCCTACTTCTCCAGGGTGTTTTCAAGTAAAAATGAAAAAATATTGCGTAAGGGCACATCCAAAAATCACGTGTCTCATTAAAGTATACTCTCTGTAGTTTCAACATTCAACGGGTGATGTAGGGTGCGGAGGGTCGCTTTGACATCCAAATGGGCTTAAACCAGATGATGCATCTTGACCTTTAAGGGCCCAAGGGCTGGAGAAGCGTCGCGTCAAAAGTCCAACAGGTCGAGCCCAAGGCTTCCAAGCGTTCTGAAGCGCATAAAAGATCGGTTGAACCCACAGGGTAGCGTTTTTCGGGTAAATCATCTAAATGACGCACATGCTTTTTGAAAGAATCCTAAGCGTCTATAAAACACGACTCTCTCTATGTACTATAAGGAGTGTTTTAGATTTTAGAGCAGTTCTTTTGTTTTAGGATTCATTATGAGAGATGGTTTTGATGAAGGTAGATGAGTCATCAAGAATCTCTTCTTGACTTCCTCCAAATTACACACATGCATACACATCATTTTAAATCTGCATAGATTTTTCATACAACTCGCCACATTTCATTGTTAAACAGAAAGGTTGCATATAGCACGGAGTGCACACAACAAAACACAATAATGATAAGTGAAGCGTAATAATGAAATGTTGGAAGGAACCACTAGAGATTTCTATTTCTTGATTCTTACATGCACAGATTTTCGTACTTAGGGCTTTGTTCCTCGGACTAACTAGTTTTTTTTTGGTAGGATTTGAACAACTATTAGAAGTGCATATGGAATGAAATGATGGTATTGTGCGAGCAAACGAACGATGTGATTGTGATGGAGACAAGTGAAGTGTGTGTTCTTCATTTTAGTATGTTCCAAGTTTTTAATTATTCCACGTGCACTCTACTCCATTCTTTTTATTTAGGGATTTGAAATCAAGTGCTAAATACAAGACATTTTCTATTTGTTATGGGGAGAAAAATCAGGGAGAATAGGGTAGTATCTGTATGTAGATAGTGGGTGGGGTGTGGTTTGGTTGGGTGAGGTTTTAGTAAGTACTTAAGACAAGCAGACAAGCTACTCCATTTCATTACGGACAATTAAATACAGTAGCAGTGGAAAAATGATCGACTCTTCAATAATAATCCGAGATGGATCTTTTCTTTTTACTTTGTATTTATAAAGTCAAAAGTAGGGCCTTATATCATAGTATGATATAAGTAAGCTATTATATAATGTATAAGGTATGATTTAAATTCCATATCTATTATGTAACGAGAAAATTGCAGAAATTTAAGAAACTTTGCAGAGACAATGGAAACAGTTGTTGATGTCAGGTAAAAAAATTTGAGTGGGAAGGGATTTTTATAACGATTTTTATGCGATTTTTTTACTTTCTTTCTTTAAAAAAAATCTTGCATAATACAACTTTTATTAGTAGCTGTATAATTGCATTAAATATATCTCCTAGCTTCCCTTGTCAATGGAAATACAATTTTTGTCAATTGGCAAAACTTTCGAGTAACAACCGAAGACTTCAAAGGTTGCAAGTTGTAACAATTATCTAACAAAGGCTTTTAAAATTGAAACAAAAAAAGTAACTTTTTGTTCATGATTCTTGGAATTTTATATTTACATGTAATTGAAAGAAAATACTAGGTTGCGTCGATTCCATTCTACCTTTCTGATTGCGTTCAACTTTTATAATGCATTTCGGCAGTCCTTAGGGGAGAAAAAGTTGAGTTTTTTGAACATTGCTTTATCGGTTGGGTCGGTATAACTTTGTACACTGTAAGGTTTGCCATATATTCAGCTTTTAATGTATGTTAAATTGAATTTAAGAACGTTGAAAGAGGAGATTTAATTTCTAAAATTAGGAGGTTAGAAATCAAGGGATTTTTCCTTGTAAAATAAAGAATGTTTGCGTTTGTTGAAACAGAAAAACACAGAATGTATGAGATTTTAATAAGGGCAAAATTTTAATTCCAAACGATTGAACTTGAACCTTCCATAAAATGCCAAACTCCTGAATCTGACTACCCAAAAAATCTGAATTGCGTTTCCTCTCTTGTATATTTCTATTTTTTTTAAAACAAAAGCATTGTCGATGTATAATTTGAATAATTTCATCCCAAATCAAATTTCTAGCTTTCCGTATCCAACAAAGTATTTACAAAATCATAAACTCATAAAAATTTCGAAGTATAGTAGTAGCAATGTCATAATGTATAATTTTTATTATTTGCAAAAGTCAGCGAAACATTTTCCTAAGGTTAACATCATCCTAAAACATCATCATCATCATAATTATGCGATATTTATACTTTGGTTCTTTACAAAACATATTGTATTTTTTAATATTCGTATTTTTATCTTCTGATTAAAAATTCAACGTAAATTGCAGAGGATAGGACAATCTCTTCCTAAAACGAACCATTCAATACCCTATACTCGGCTCCGTCAAAACTAATTTTCCATTTTCCCCCCTCTTGTTTTAGATAATTTCTAGAAATATTTGCAACTATTAACTTTAAAAATTACTGGAGATTTTCACGAAAAACTGAATACTCTTTGAGGATAAAATGGATCAAATCAATCAAAAGTAAGTAAACTAATATAATAAATATTTTTTTATAATCTGTTGATTTGTAATTTTGTAATAAATTTAAATTAAGTTTAAAGTTAGATAAAAATAACACTTTTTAAGTTAGATGCAAATAATTTTTAATGTCTTTGCCGAATTTAACTTTCATTTTTAAAAGATTCCAAAACAATAAATCGTTCTGACTTTTAATTTTTATCAATTAATTTCGAAAGGTAAATACCACTTTGTACAAATAAAAATTGGTCTAATGCATAAATAAATCTTTGTTTTTACTTTGTTTATATAAACACAAACAAAGCATAAACCTGAGACCACAATTGTATAATTTTAGCAATCCATTTCATTCATCATTCATCACATTTTTTACGACGAAAAACATTATGCCTATAGATTAAGAAATGTTAAGAGATCAAGATTTAATCATTAATAATTGATCCGTCTTGTATTTTCCAAATGATTCACTGGAATTTATTCCATTAGTAATTTAAACCGCTGTGATTCTTCAATTTTAGGGTAATTACTACAATTAATTCACATAACAAGTATACAATTCAATTTCAATTCATTACTTTTTGGATTCAATACATCATTTGGGGTACTTCACCACTTTTTATATCATTTTATGATTACTACATATTCCATATGTGTAATGTGACTTTTCCCATTTTGAACAAAAAACACCCCTGGGAATGTTACAAAAGGCTAGACAAGCAATTGGGCATCATTCATCCATCCCTCTCGGTGCAATTTAAAGGCACAAAGCTAAATATTAAAGATGAGTCAGAAATAAAAATTATTACATTACGTATACGCAACAAAGTAAGTGGCAGTTTATTATCACTCTCTTGTGAACAATGAATCACTTTGTAGTTGTAATTTGTATTGTTGTTGTATACATTTCTTGCTAAAAACTCAATTCCTAATGACATGAATTATTTCGCCAATTGCTGCTAAAGAATCATCGTCAGTCGTCACACTTGGTTGCTTCCTTCTTTGCGAAAATTATCTGGGTATTTTCATACTATTAAATATAGGTACTTTCAGCTATGTGGTCGTTTCCTGGAAAAAAACATGGGATTATTGACTAAGCTCAAGGATTTAACTTTCAAACGTTATGAAATTCGTGATCTGAGTACAAAAAGGTAATTCATTTTTTGGTGGGATCAATCTGCATTCTTTTGCTTGATAATAGTTATGATTACATTTGGTTTAAGTTGAAATGAATCACAATCTTCAAACTTATTTCTTAAGTTTAAATAAAACAATTCATTTTATAAGATCAACTATAAAGTTGACTTTTTATTATGTTATTTTAATGTTTGTATTTACAAAACTATATTATCTTTTAGTTACCCAGTAAACACATCTACGACAATTCGAACAGCTCATTCGTAGCGAAAATATAGAAATTTGAGCGAAAAAGAATTCGTTAAGTATTCTCAAAGAAATATGTATCGAATTCCGTTGGAATTAGAAGAGAGTAGTCGAGATCTGGTTCAGTATTGATTTCGCCAAACTTTCTGCATCCGAATTAGCCACTGAATCTCGCAGAATTCATAGCTTAACCAGTATGGCAGAATTAGTAGCCAATGTTTACGGAATTCGCAATACTTTCTTACTTTAGAAATGAGATAAAGGATCCATTGCGAATTCGATTCGAAAATGCATCGAAATGCTGCATAACAAAATGTATAGAAGTTCACTTTTCGTTCATTATCCAGTTTCGATTTGTTAAGCACCATGACTAGACGTGCACTACTTTTCCTCTTGTCAACAAAATGTGGGACATTATCATACACATCCCACAAATAGTTTTATGAATTAATTTACTGCTACGCTGCAGTTTCAGAAGCACTGAAGAAATCGGAGGAGTGCGCGGCCCATCATCTCAAGTTAAGTTTTTTTTTACATTTTGATCTAATAGTTTAAAATTCAAACTTGAAAATAAGTATTGGGTATTAAAAACATTTCGTTTTATTTTAGGAAAGCAGTAACATGGTGCATAAGTACTTGTGACTGGAAACGGAGTCTTAATCCCCATCATCATCGTTAAATGCCTCTGGTAATTGATAAATATTAACTATAGGTA
>JAQFYJ010000591.1:0-12369 GCA_034694685.1 Isotoma anglicana | reverse complement strand
TTGACTCGGCGTGAGCGAGTTGTGTTAAATTCTATAATTTAAATGCATACAATTCTAGAGTTTTTGTTAAAGTACAAGATAATTTGTTTCATTCTACACACACACACAATGAAATGAATCGGCAATAAATGAAACTATACTATTTACTATAATATGCACACATCCAATAAACCAATACAATGTAGACCAAAAAATTTCCATAAAAGTTTAATTCTCAATTTTCTCAATCTAAATAGAAATCTATCGCTACCATCTGTCTTTTAAGTAATTGGACTGTCGCAATAGCAATCACATTCCAATAGCAATAACAATTCATTTAGAACGAAATTAATGAATATGTATGACTTTGGAATAAGTTATAAAGAAAAGTAAAATTGTAATGGGAATTTTGTGCAAAGGAGGTTGTCGTATTATTTGCTCAAGACTCAAGATCAATTATTTGATCTTGTTTGAAAAGATTATTAAGTTGTAGCGAAGGAGGGCTCAAGGTGTATCTATTATTCTGTGGGAGACAAGATGGATGAACTTTCAGATATTAAATTGTTAAGTTGCAACTTGCAACTTTAAGCAACTTTAAAAAGTTGGACAGTTCTTCATCCCTCATGAATCTTAAGCCGATTTATACAGGTTTTCAAGTAATTCATCTCCCCAACTATTTGTATCTAACGCTTAGGCATTTATCATTTTGCTTCACTGGACTGGAGTTAAAATGCATACTGGTAGAGAGGGTATTGTTGGTATTTGGTACTGCTGGTAGTAGGTGCAGTTATTTACAAATATTTTTTCATATATTTTGCATACCATCATCATGCATGTTTTTATGATTACTTGTAAAAGAGAAGCAGCGAGAGAGAAAGATTCACATCAAGCAAGCGTGTAAATGTATTGCATCTAGTAGAGGCAGTCAGCTAATTGTCGAGATGCAATTTGATATTCTCGTAGTGACTTGGACCAACACCTGAGAATTGATGGGCGAAGAGCGTAGATAATTTCATTTTACATCCTTGATTTTAACTTTGTATGTATCAGTAATTGCCATCTAAACTACTAGTTACCAGTTTGTATCTCTTCATGGGTCTGCTGCAGCAGAAGACGGACTGCTGTTGACTTGGAGTTTTTTGCACACAATTGAGAAGGCAACCTTCCAGTCTTTTTGGTATTTGGTACTTTTTGATCATAAAAAATGTAGCTGTAGAGGTAGAACTAGCTACATACAGCTTTAAAGTTTCATCTTTTTATAAATTCTGTTATATAGATCTGTCTATATGCGAGCTTGCTTGTAACAAGTTTACAACTACCGAATTGTTTGCTAGTTTCTGGTAATACAAGCAGGTATTTTAGGTAGCTCCTGGAGTTCTATCCAACCTAACTTGTTTACCAACTAACCAACCGAAACCCCGTCGGTGTTGGAGCAGAGCTAACCAAATCAAATACAATAAAATGAGCAAACAAACGGGGAACAAAATGGCTGAATGAATGTATAAATTTTAAATGTAAAGGTTTCGGAGTAAACTTTCTGATACCGTCATAAATTACTGTCCAAAATTGCTTCCAAGTACGTACAAACTGTAATTGTTTTAATGCTTCGTGCTATATCAGTAGAAACGATCGAAATCAACTTCTGATTTAACGTCTGAGTATTATATTTTCGAAAACTTCAAACTATGTTTACTTCGTAGATATTTTGTTCTTTCATTATAATTATGACCGCCTTACGAAATTAAACTAAAACAAACATTGCGTGTTTTATTTTACTCATGGCAGGTTAAAATATTGCCGTCTGCAAAACATTTTCCGATAAAGACAGTAACAAACATATGAGCCAAAAAATAAAGTGCTATAGGCTAGGTAAAAGTGCTTAGGTAATTTCTAAATGTAATTGAAATGCTAGAAGGAATTTGAATTGAAAATAAAAATTGTAGACAGCTGCTGAGGCTGCGGGTACATTTATCTCTGGCAAAATCTTGTCTGGAATAGAAAAGGTATGATTCTAATGCAAGTGTATTCAATTCAATAGAGGATATTTAACAAATAAGTGGAAGTTTAGCCTGCCTAGTGAAACACAACTAAAAGCTTCCATTCCCTAATTCCCTCTCATCTTATTGTTTGTATATTCATAAATATCTGAAATGGTCCTATACTATACCCAGAATTAAAATGCTCATTCATGATTCATATCTCCACACAGGGATAATATAATATGTCATGGTCTCATGGCACCAAAAGATTCATTGTAGTTTATAGTAGCAACTGCAACTGCCTGCAATCAGAAGAAATACCTATGGAGTGTGATATGATAAGTAAATGATACATTGTTTTTGTTATGATGAAGATATAGATAGTTTGTCCAGATTTAGTTATCTTTTATCCATTGTGTAGAGATATTATAAATGTGTACACGATGGAAAGAGGGATGTCAGTTTGTTGTTAGCTGGTGTTGGTGCATCGGACGTTATGTACATAGTTAAACAGAATAATGGAGAAGATGATGCATTAATCATTCATCCATTCATACGAACGTCCATCCGTCCATTCAATCCATCTATCTCTTATTATGATGATGAAGTACTAACTACAATGGGTGATAGGAGTAAAACCATGTAATGCATCATCTGCCTTGAAAGTTTCGGTAGCCACTTGGCTGCTAGTCAAGTCAAAATAAAATGATTTGGCTTACCACTTACTGTTACTATAATACTAACATCACCCACCCACCAAAGCCGCAGCATCAGAGTTAAACAAAACAATGTATCAAATTAAATCAAACCTAGTGTTTGTGTGAATAATGAAATGAAATACTTCTTCTGTTGGAAACTGAATCAGCGGAAATCCGAAATCCAGGAATGACATGGGATGGGAAAACGAGCATAAATCTAAATGTCCTTAAAACTAATACTTTGTTTTCATTTCTATGCTAAAACGATGCTGGGTATTTATTTGTACATCTTTATATTGAATTTAAGCATTGACTAACTATAGAACAGCATGCAAAAGCAAAAGGCAGATATTAAATTCCCTTATAATCATTTCCCAAAAGTCTTATCAACTAATTAGAGGGGGAGTGGAGTTACTACAACAATTCATAACTCAAAGCTCTTGAAAATACCATCGTTCTCTTTAAGCTAAATGCAAAAGGAAGAACGGGCTACACTAGAAACACAATAGGAGAGGGAAAGTAGTCGAGAGTGAAAGTAAAAGTGCGGGACGTAATATTCATTTGTCAAAGTCCATTACTTTCATCGAGCACTCGGAAGTCGAAAGAGAACGGGAAAGTTAGTCAATGGGTAAAATATTATGTTGAATTTGGAATGACTCAAAAACTTAGTCAATGTCCTCTCTGTTATTTTCAATGAGGCATCACATCATCATCAATTTTTTTCTGCTAAGCAGAATAAACACAAAGAAATCAAGAATAAAGACTGCATGCATTTTAGAATAGCTTTTCTGATGAAAGATGTTGCAACCCTATTGAATCCGAGTTAAAAATGGATCTCAAATTGGTACGATAGGGAATACTTACAATTTGGGGACTAGACTAGTGGGTCGGGTCGTGTGGCAATTGAAATCTCAGTTAGAGTCTTTTGTTCCAAATGCTCCCTTCTGAATACTCTTTTTTTTCCTTTTGGGGATTGTAGATTGTATTAGTTCTAGTATTATGGTAGATATGGATTATAATCTACTAGTAAATCTACTCCAGGGTTGTATTATTATTATTATTATTGAAGATATAAAAGTATAATGTTCGCATAGTACACATAAAATAATTCATTTCTTTCATTTTATTTCCATCCACTTCACTTGAGTCAGTCAGTCAGCATCCAAACCATAACCCGATCTGTCCGTGTGTCCTTCTTTGTAATATAATTCTTTTTAGATGGAAAGCTGAAATAGAGAACTGACGGATTTCCATCATAGTGAAAGCAGGAAAACCAATGCTTTTTTTCGTTTTGCTTGGTCTGCTTCAATGTCCATGAATGAATAAATGATGTAAGTATACATAGTCGTTGTGCTTCTATATAATACCAACCACACGCATTTCTTTCTCCAAGATAATTTTCCTTTTGGTAAATTCAGCAAAAAAGGGCTGAGTTATGACTATGAGTAAAAGGACCATTCATCTCATCTCTTCTCTTAAATTTTGCTCTAAAGAAAGATTTACGAGTCGATAGCCTTGTAAGAGAGAGAGAGAGAGGAACTGCTGGAATATCAGAAAGTTCCATATCTGGAGCAGACGTTGCGTAAGGTTGGATGAAGAATTTGGATTGGATCAAGCTTGGTTAGATATAGATTCATCATTTTGTTGGTCCGTTGGTTGGAAGTTAGAATTGGATGGAATATCAAAGTAGAAAAGTAATAGCTGAGTAATAGAAGCTCGCATTTCCACTCTATCAAGGTTTCCACCTCACCGATTTCCGATTGATTACTCAGCGGGTCACAGAATTTTTCCCTTTTTAGTATTCCCCATTAACAACCTTCAATACCGTGTAATGCGATAGATTATCAGGCTCTGACAGATCTATCATTATACTTGGGAGGAAATTTCAATTTAGATTTGTAGTAAAAATAGATATGCGTAGGGAAAGCTATTTATAAAAGCTCTAAAGCTTAGGATTGGATTTAGTTATCAATAGTTGCAAAGTTAGCTCTGTGTGATAATAAATGTACTCGCTTGCGGTTGTGTTTATTAATACACAGTATTATTGCCTTTTAGCTTTTAAAGGAGCTGAATAAAACATTTAAGTGTGGAATTTGTCATCCAGTCTGACAACTATAATGATAATTATCATATCGGTATCGCCGCATTTATATCCGTTCATTCCTAGCGTGTGTTCCTTAAATGGCATTTTGAGCTGTAATAAAGCAAGAATTTATTAGGTCACAAATGGAGGATTGCTGTCGCTAAATCAAACATGTGTACCCTGCCTTGGTTCCAATCCAAGTAATTCAAATCCGAGTGAGAAAGTCACACATGAGCTGCGAATAATCCCAGTAATTATTATTACTATTGCCAATTGCCACCATCATTCATAAAACAACTCGACTCTATCTTTACGAGTTGAAACCTCCGTGGTTTCATTTCCCATTCATAATTTGATTCGCTTCTGGTTGTGATCAGTTCTCAGGACTATACCAGTAGCAAGGAATGGTATTATATTGATAGAGTTTACTTACACAATGTTTATTCATACATTGGCAAAGTACAAGTTTAGATAAGGTTTTCGCTGAAAGGCATCTGTTTGTTCCTCCTGAGGCAGACAATTTTCCTTTTGTATCTGAATGAATCTGACAAACTAACAAAGTTTACAGAACTAATGTAACTCCCCTGCCTCTGGTGCCACTGATTTAAGTGTTTACATTTGCACACGATTGAAAGTTACAGAGTCAGAGACGATCTTTTTTCATGACTTATCATATCATACGTGTATCAGTCGTATTCAAATAAAATAAAATAATATCTTTACATTTCTTTACTATGTCTCATTTCCATCTCTTTAGGAAATTTGTATGACTCAGCTTATTATCATAGGCTAAGAAATAGGATAAGAGCCAACTACAGAATTGTGTAAACTTTTATAAAAATAAAGTACCCATTTACTAAGAATTGAAGTCTTTCTCATTCCTATTTTTCATGGGTCAAAGTATGAGTAAAAGGAGCACATTTTCTTTTCTATATGAAGACAATTCTTTAGGAAATTATCGTATTTTCTGGTGGTGACGTAGTTTGCAAATATAAAAATAAAAACAAGCACCTACTTTACAAAAGCCATAATGATCATAGTACAAAAGTTAACTTGTAACGATGTGTTTAGTCTCGAAACTTACATGATTTCATATGCAAACGTTGGGTTGGGTCGGGTTATGTTTCGTCCTAAAGAAAGTGCTACAGCTTAACTACACACTTTTCTAGAAAGGTCACCATCATTTATTGTTAGTAGTGTCATGAACAAGAATATAAAACGAAACTAAAATTAAAATTATCTATGAGCATAGTGAACAGTCAAGAATTGTGGAGTTATAATAGTCACTGTTAGAACTTTATGTCTTGAAGAATTTCATATTTTTACAACAGCCGTTATCGTCAAGTGCTAATAAATTTTATTGTCGGCTTGCTTAACAATAGTTTTCCGTAGTCAAATCTTTTTGATTAAGTCATTGTTCTCTTGGTCGTGATATGATGATATATTCACTCAATTGACTTGTTAGTAGGCCAATGAACTACATTCATTTTATTATACTGTTTAAAGACCTATAGCTGGACAAATTATGCATGTATTTTTGGTCTTGTATCGTTACGTGTAGAAAATCTCATATGTACTTATATATTGTATACTGCAAATTTAACGCAGGGCAATCATATCTTTTTATTATTATTACTTATTAGAGATAAATAAACACAATTTAGACTTCTGTTTGTTTCCCTGTTTGAGATAGCTGCTTACTTGAATGCAATATAGTATTTATCGCAATTAGAAAACGTGAGAGAGTAGGCTATCAGAAAACAGGCTCTCCGTGTGATAAATTTATCACGTCGACAATGCAATTTACATATTGTAAAATGGCACGGCATGTATTTGCAGGCAGAGTTGTATTATAGTCAAGTCCGGTGTGATATATTGATAAGGTCTTATGTATGGTCATTTTCATCGTGTATGTAAGTTGATTTGATGTGTAAAATGTATTTCTCGTCCTATTGATCTACTCTTCTCCCAACTGCCTACCCCATTCAACGATACAAGAAGTCTTTTGAATTCTGAATGGAGTATAAAAGGGTGCGAAGCGAAGTTATATGCGAAATATTCATTACCAAAACTACCTCACCTCGTCTCGTACAAATATTTCATAGCTTTGATGTGGGAAACCAAAATGGGTTTTGAATTGAATACTAAAGTAGGTACATGTACTGGCGTACCTGACCTGACAACTTCTTTGGATCTAACTCATGTCCAGAATAATGCAATAGGTCAACCTTTACAACAACGTACAATTTCATTCCTTTGTACTATTGAACAATTTGAATCCCCTAACTCACAGAAATGTACTGGCAGGGAGTCCCATCAACGTCGAGCCAAGCCACTCTTTAAATGCCACAATATCAAAGTACACTTTTAGTTTCGACCAATGTCCATTTGTATGACTCTTTTAGGAAATGAAACTCACAATAATTTCGTTTATGTACTGAATTAATGGTCTTGTTGTTGCCGTGTAGAGGTGAATCTACTGAAATAGTATTATTGCAAACTTATGTCTCTGGAAGTTTTACATAGAGTTTCCTTTCAGAGTAAGTTTACTTGGACAGCTAAAAATATTGCTTCTGGTTTAGCCCTTCTTGTAAGGGTGTTTCATGCTCGGCTACATCTTTTCACTATTTATTACAACAATATATTATTATATGATTGAAAAAAACAATGTACATGTAATGTAATGAAATAACTTAAGTAAAAGGAAAGCCCATATAGCTGTCTTGTCTTGCAACCTTAGGCCAACCTACTTGAATTTTATACGAATACTAAATTACGTTCATTACGAAAAATGTGGAATGTTATCCTAAAACATTAAGTTAGAAGAAAGAGGTTGGTCTTTATGCCTACATTTCTTCCCAGGTTGACAGTCAACAATTAGCCAAATCTGTCTTGAGGAAATCCCTATCTAGTGTGCATCACTGATTGGCAGGGGGTTGACTTTCAAGAACTTCTGTAATCAGTAGTAAATATTTGTGACAGATAGACAGGCATTAAATTCGCTATCGCATACAAACGCAGCGACTGCCTATTTATTTCTTAGAGTAATAGTAATACTAGCCTTGGGATTTTACCACCCACACCCTGAATTTCAAAAGAAACCCAACTCACTCACGTATAATACGCAATGAGAGAGTTACACGTTTGAAAATGCTATCGCGAAAAAAAATTGAGAAGAAAATCCCTAAACTCAGGAAACCCGTAGACAATACCCGCCTTTCTCTCTTCCTTGCCAACATTGTTTTACGGTTATTTACGGATTTAGAAGGCAGTCTCATGTAAAAACAACGGACACAAGGGAATCATATAAGAAATGCCCGGAGTAAAATACATTTTAACATTAGTCTTGGAACAACATGTTTTCTCTTTTTGTTTCAAACTCACAAAAGTGCATGGTATGGTGGCATGGCAGAACAGCCGTTAACTCTTCCATAGTTCCATGCACCCATACCCGTAATAACTTCTAAGTCTGGATAATTTATTTGCAATTGTGGTATCATGGTATTTTCTTTCATGAGACAAACAAACGGGTAAATAAATACTGGATTACACAATAGGAACGGAATTGTATGAAAGGACGAAAGGGAAGTGAAAATTTAATACTACAGTTTTCCAAGATAATTTAATGTTATCGTATGCTATATAGTTATTGAATGGGTTTACGCTTTTACTTTACCTTTACCTTACCTATAAAATAAATTCACTGGGAAATTCGTAAGCTTGACAGTGGATCTGGGGTACTTACTTTTTGTTAAAATGTATTAGTAAAGGAATGAAGTGGCTGAAATAGGTAGGATAAGATCTTTGTTCTACGCAAGCAAGCAAAGTAAATATATATTATATTATTATGTAATATAGAAAAGGTAAGGTGACTATCATTCTATTTCACCGACACGGGGAACTATCGGTCGACTTAGCTTTTAAAATATACAGTGCAAGCAAACTGCAAAGTCTTAAAATCTTCAGAGGAACTAAGGTGTGGTGGTATATATTGCATTTATGCTTTACAACATTTATACATACAATCTAAATATTATAGTAATGTACCTGTGTAGTTATCATACTAGAGACTATCTTTCCTTCCGAGTCGGTGAATAATGTAAATGTTAATTGCCAAAATCCATTATCAAGAGACATACTACACACAATGCAAAAGGAAAAGGAAAATTGTGTGCATCTTTTAAACCGGCACATGGCTTAATTTCCACGAGTTACCATCAGCTCTTGGACTAAAACTAAAGACACTCCAAAATAGAGTGTAATGTAATGTTATGTAATATATACCAGACTAGAATATGATATAAAGTAATATTATTAACACTTATTATGTGCGTTCCTACGTGGTTCTTCTGCTACTACTTGAAAACAAAAAGGGCTTCCCATTTCCATTATCTTTATGCATGAAATTATAATGTAAAGTAATGTAAAAGGTTATGGTATAATAGGCTCGTGTAGTTGTTGGGCACCTGAGCCTAGAATAGAAGTGGATAAAAGATAAAATAAAAAAAGTTTTTAGTAAAGATTATACACGCGGGGGTAGGTTGATTTCGTACACACAATGAAAAGAGATGAAATTTACGCATCTCTTCTTAGTTTTTTAATCTCTTCATCTCTTTGTTTAGCTTATGTTGAAGTACCTAAGGTAGGGAGAGAGTAGTTAGTAGCGGGGGTGGCAGGCAAGGCAAGTGCCTTGGCAGGTAGTAGATTAGTTTTGAGATGAGCTCAGATTAACAATCTTGACTCGTTGTAGAAATGAAAAGTACATGTATGCTAACAGCCCAACAGTTCTGCCAATAAACTCAGTATTATTTTGACTACCTAAGTACATCAGTAGTAAAAGCACTTGTACCGAAAGGATGGATGAGTGACCAATGAAGTGTTGTATTTCATTGAATTATCATTGTGAAGGAATGCATACTATTATTAAATTTGAATAATTGAACATAATGAGAATGACAGTTCGTTTTGATTTGACTAAATAAAATAACATAAAACTATTCACACAGGTGTGGTAGTGGTGTGATATATGCTTTCTAATTCGTGTAGAAATATTCATTGCATATGGTAAGCATCGCTTAAAGTGAGGATATGACAGTGAAGTAAATAACATTTTACATGTCAAGAAAATATAAAAAGATTGTAAGAATTTTGTGACGTTATAATATGCAATATGCAGGCTGAAGAAGTAGTTTAAAGAAGTGTTGAACATCTTGAGTTTTAAATGTAAAGAATTTTAGTGACCGACCATTACAATTACATCTACCACAAAGTAAATGCAAAGATGAACATCTCTTCTACAACCGAGCCGGTTTTGAGTTTTGAAGTGCACAGTAAATAAGAAACAGTCAGTCGTCTAGGTAGTTCTAGTTGGTGAGACACCATTTGATCAGTCTCTTGTCTCTTTCCGTCTTCTTCCTCTCGGTATTTATATTTCCCATCAGCAAAATAGTAGAATTGCTTAGCTGTCTTCTTCAAGTTGAATTTTCTTATTCATTTTACTCAGACGTATATTTGATACTCGTTGATCTTGAGATGAGTCTATCAGTAGAATATGAATGAATATAAAAAGTAGGTAGATAGTACAGTACAATATTCTTGTCTTTGAATGTACCGAATCGATAAAAAGGCATTTATTGTAAGCACACATGTGTTAAGTGAGATATGCATTACTATTAGTAGCCAGACCACTCTTATAATATTTCTCTGGAGCCTGAAAGACTCAGAAACACTTCAAAAAATGCATAAGTACATATCTTCGTATTTCAGCTACTTGTCAAGGAGTTCAGTACTCCATAATAATAATAGGAACCAAGGGAGGTTTTAGATCTCAAGTGGACCATGTCTCTCTGTGCGTTCAAGTACAATTTCCAATAAAAATTAGGGATGTCGTTCCCGTTGCCGGAGAAAGTCCTTAATAATAGTAATAATAAAAATATCTAATAGAATAAGCCATTCAAGTACCCTGTGCAACATTTCATATTGTTTATTAAAGACTCAAGGCTATCGGCTATCTGTAGGTGTGAGTCTTACCCTCTGTTTGTATTTTGTATTTGGAAATTTAATAAGCGGGTGGTAGTGGTAGAGGCGCATCTAAATCAAAAAATTATTATGATTATTAGATCAAGAGTGCCCTGTCTGCTGCCTACGGAGAAAACTAAGTTAAAAAATTGAATGAATGCCATGCACATAGATCAAGATAGACATCTCCTATTTATTTGAATGCAGAGATAAAAATATAGTTTGGTGTGGGCTTCGTACGTTGATGTGAGATTTTTATCGCATCCGTCTTCTCTTGTCTTTCTGTCGAAATCGAAAAATGAAATAGCTCTGTATCTAGAATGTAGGCACACTTAGGGTTGTATTTTCTACATGCATTTGGTTTGTGAATGTAAAAATGTTCTTCCTCTTTGGTCCCCTTCCTTTGATAAACAAATAAAAATGTAATCGAATTGAATCAAACATAGAGTCAAAGCTAAAACGTATCTACTAAGTCTGCCATACCACTAGAACCAGCAGAACCCAGCTTTCTATCATCCGCAGTAAACACCACACCACAGTACAAGCAGTATATCAGAACTGGCTGCCTACTTTGGAACATGAGCAAATATTGAATTTAGAATGGTGAAATAGTACGGAAGGCAAAGTTGAAGAGGCAAAATCGTAAATGAGATACAAATATAAAGCTTGATAATAATATGTATGATTCTTTGAATCCATATCAAATAGGACATCTGTAGAATAGAATATAAAAAAGCAACACTTGAATTTGAATGCGTTACCTTTCATGTGTGCGTTAAAGGTAAGCATATTGTAAAAACATACGCTCATGTCATGTCAAAAAGTACAAATGCTCAATGTAAAGGGTGACTATATATGTCAGTCTGTGAAGAATGACAGATAAGTAGATTACATGCTTACTACTCGCTTTTATATAGAAACCCAAATGTCATTACATTTCAACGCATTTCAACTTATTGTGACTCATTTTGACACTTTTCTACCAAAAATTCGGAAGAATAGTTGAATTTCATTTTCATGCCAGCATAGACTGTTTTGATTTGATTTGATCTTTGATTGTCAATGCCGTCGTTTCCTTTGGATTGGAATTCGATTTGGAGACAGGAAATCAAAAGTTGAAGAAGAATTCATAAATGCAAATGAATAATGTCAATCTTTGCAAAGATTCATGTTTGTTTGTTCATTCACAAGAAAACACTCTTTCTCTCTTGTAAAAGCATGCATCATTCATCATAATCACAATCATCAGACCTTAAGGCCGATGTCGCCACTACTTTGCAAACAAAGTCCGTATACTATTGACTATTAGGACATAAAGTGATAAAATGTAAACGATGCTCACGAAGAATGTTAAGATTTCAATAAAAGTCAATACGTTCTTGAGTAAATATTAATTTTCTAATTCTAAGTAAATAAATCGATTGCATCGTGTAGATAAATAACAGTTATTTATACTTATACATTTTCTCAATTTTTGTGACTAATAATTACATTCATCAATCATACTAAATTATCTACCTTTAAAATCTCTCGTTACTAAAAACTTTGATATTGGTATGGATTAGCGGTTTTGTAGAAAGATTGAAAGATGTTTGTACTTGGCTGAGGTAAT
>JAQFYJ010000590.1:0-12374 GCA_034694685.1 Isotoma anglicana | reverse complement strand
CTAATTGCAGAGAAATTCTAGATAATTTGAATACAAATATATACTTAAAAAGTGGTTGTTTCACTTAGTCAACAAATTAGCGGAAAATGTATTTTAGTTTATCCTTTCCATTCTTAAATCGACATGGAGAGAAGACGAACATTTTATGACAAAATAGATCGAAATCCTTTTGTTCTTTTTACTGCTGATGGACATTGTGAAATAATCAAGAAAGCAGTTTAAAAAAATGAGAAAAGTTTTGTTACTTTAATATGTTAGCTCAATTTGGGCAGACTTTTAAGTAAAGGTTTGAGAGAAGGCAATCAAGGCAATAAAATATTACGCTTATTGCCTAAGACTCCAGTCACCATCATATCGTCAAAATCATCATCACCTTATCGGCTTAACTTTTCAAATGATTTGAGATAGATTGTTGTCAGAATCATAAGGGGTTGGATATGTACTCATATGGCCAACTAAACTTCTCTCTCTGAAGAAAATATGTTTACAAATTATTTAAGCATAGTTTTGAAAATGAAAGATGCACAAAAGATATGCTCGTAATGTTGTCACATTGACTTTTAATAGGCTTTAAAAATGTTAAGTGTACTAAAACTCATTTTTAAACTACAAAAAGTTTTGAATCATGGATACTTTAAAAATTGCATAATATTTTTAAAAAATATTTTATGAATGTAAAATTCCCATTTCGCTTTTAGATTTTTAGAATTACTTTGTACTTTTGGTAAAAAATTAGCTTAGATTTTTTCTTCAATAAAGAAAATTGATGACGCAGTATTTTATTTTTAAAATTTTACTAACCTAAATACCCATATATTTCTCGTCCCTAGGAGAAAGAGATTTAAAAAATTGGTTTCTTGGTAGTAAAATAGTAGAAGAGGTAACGATTTAAAAGCTTTAACAATGCGTTTGTTATACTAAAATCTGACAGTATTTTCCTCGTTGGTCTACTGCCAAGACTTTTTTAGACTTTACACTTACAAGCCCTGCGTGAGGTAAAGAAGATCAAGAATCGAGACAGACAGAAGTAGCATAGAGATGAGTTGGTTAAAAAAATATGACATTTAAGGGTACTTGGCGTTCCTTTTTAGTTTAAGGAGCTTATCTTTATTGAAATTTTAAAGAAAGTCATGGCGAGAGAGAGAGAGAACTGTTTGGAATAAATGCACAGGTATGTCCTAGCTTGTTGGGGAGGCCTCAGTAAGTCCAGTCATGAGTATCGTCTACTCGACTCGTATTATTATTATTATGAAAGTATCATTATTATGTAGGAAGCTGAAAGAGTGAGACGGGAACTTGATGACTTGACAGAAGACGAAAGAAATAGAAAAATACTCAGTAATATAATGCTAAAAAAGGATACAGAGAAGTTTCTTTAGACGCATGTAAAAAAGTCCCCATGAAGCGAAGTGAAATATTAGTACATTAATACAAATGCAAAATAAAAAAGTCTCAATTGGACTTTTAAACCCTCATGTCAAATGTCAAAGGATAATCCAGACAGCTTAAGATAATAACGGAAATGTGCAAAGCACATGACACGACATGACCCGAGATTGCATTAGCATAATCTGAGATCTCATTCTTATTTCCATGTCTTGGGATGATACTTAAAGATATCAAAGGGTCCTTATTTAATGGGTCCCCATTCATCACTGGAGGGCTGGGTAGGTACAGGACAAGAGTAACACATGTGGATTGTTTTCCTTCATGTATTACTTTTTTCCTTCGTTGCGTTTGATCATCGTTCTTCATGAACATGAAGACTGCACGGGGTATTCTCTCTCAATGCAGATCAAAAGAAGTTAAAGGAAGATGAAGTGGATTTGAATATGTGGATCTCTTTAGAAGAAAATACCTAGTCAGGCAAGGCAAGGTAGAAAATAAGTAAAGAAGGTATTAAATAATAAACTCCTATATGAAATGAAGCAAAAGGGTTAAAGAAACCAAAACCAAAGTAGTTGTGGTGGTGGTGGAGTCTCCATAAAGAAGTGAGACAGGTGGGCAGTTGCTAGTAAGTAGATATTATTATTGTGTGTGTGTTTGTATTCCTTTGGTATACATACCTGTTCGTTTGTACTTGGAAGGTATAAGCAGGTAGACAGACAGGTAAAGGATAGGTAGATGCATTGTTGAAATAATAATAATATTGAATAATACTTTTAGTTAGTGCATTGGATTCGAGTTTGTTAAAAAGAAAAAGAAGAGTAGTAAGTTTTAAGAAAATAAGTAAGATGAGGAGAGAGACTGCTGGCAGTTCAAGGACCAAATCTCCTTCGGGATGAGACTCCAACTGAGCTTTGCACCCCGCTGATGCCTTTTTCGTTTTGCTGACTGAGATACCTTGAATCAACTCTATTATATCTTAAACCCTTGTACACAACAATCCATAATACTTTACTTGAATCATCATCTCAAATCTTCATCCTCCCTACACCCTACCTGCCTTTCCAATCTCGGTAAAATACTATTACATTTTACCTGTTCTACTCTCAGCCAAGTACCTGGCTTTAACTCCTTTCCATATTACTAGAGAGAGAGAAGACGTGTGAGAAGTGGGCTTTACATTCCTTAGCTATTTTTTGTTCCGGATCCTTCCTCAGACCCTTTTTTAAAATCAGTGTTATGAACTCTCACTCCTATATGAAAGGACATACGTGTATATAAATATATTCAATATTGTGATCATCTAAGTCTCTCTCGACCTATTCTGAAGGTATCCCAGTCAGTAGATCGTCCTTTGCTCAAGTACT
Source organism: Isotoma anglicana (assembly GCA_034694685.1). NCBI lineage: Eukaryota > Metazoa > Arthropoda > Collembola > Entomobryomorpha > Isotomidae > Isotoma > Isotoma anglicana. Next base: position 9,621 of record JAQFYJ010000590.1, on the reverse strand, counting down.
TGAATTGCATTTACAATGTGCTCACTTATTCATTTCCCATCGCGGCTGTTCAATTCCACCGGTTAGGTTTACCCGATCTTGAGTCTTGTTGCGAGATACGTTTCGAATCATCATAATAATATTACTATTATCCTCGGATGATGAATGTAGTTCGTAGTTAGAAGTGGCTTCTTTGGAAATAAGATCAAAAATCCCGATAATGTCCATCATGCATGAAATCGTTTCAGAATTTGTGTCACGTGTGACCCCTTGACGTCTTTTCTATTCCATTTATATACCCTTTACTTCTTACTGAAGGAATACATTTATCAAATCAAATCTATTGTCTCCGTTTTCGTTCCACATATAAAAATATATTTGATCGTCCGACTTGGAATGAATTGGTTTGTAGAGGTTTTAAACATTTGAAAATGTAATCTGTATAAATAATTACATTTGAATAAGAGACTTTTTCAGTATGCTCTTTATTACCTCTTTTATATGATTCCCTACGAAAATTTTCATTTTTAATTTAAATAATATTACTCAACATTTTGCACGTGCTGAAATTACCTGATACATTTTGGTATAATTATAGATAATTAAAATATCCTGTAGGTAAATTGTGAATGAAAAGAAAAAAACAAATTGCACAAGGAAACTAGGATGTTCCATAATAATTGCAGTAATGAAATTCATTTCTTTTTAATTTGAAAATAAAGTAGAATGTAAAAACATTTTCATTCATGAGTGAACGCATGAAAGTATACTTGTTAACTTATTAACTATTGCGCATATCAATTCTCTTGGAGAATAGAAGAGGGTGACTGTGGGTTACGATATTTAATAATATGGTATTGTCTCTAAAGTATGAAAGAGTTAAAAAATTGATGCAGTAATAGTTTCTGTTATTCGTCCAGTGTCATACATTACAAGTTATTAACTTAACTACAATATGATTTTTGGGATTTGATTGAAAAGGAAAATTATACTTGATGATCCCTTTAAATGAAATGAGATTATTACTTACTTCCAAAAACATTTTATGCCTTGTTATCTTACACTTTTTTATAAAGGGACATGCCTTTTTGATAAAGGCAATTTTACATTAAGGTAGCATATTTAATTTATTACTTTCACTAAGGTGAAGTAAGTAAAGTAGGATAGAGAAAAAAATAAACTTAGCTCGGATAATCTGCTTTCACTCTAATATTAGTAACCACGCGTCTAAAACATTTTAAAACATTTTTTAGTACAGAATTTTTGTCGCAGCATATTTGTCGTTAAAAATTTTTGTTGACAAAAATTGAAAACTGAGTGAAAATAATGTTAAACTACTAATTAAGCAATCATACCTGAATTCCTGAACTGAACACTAATTCCGATTACTCTCCTCAGCTTATACTTAGCTCTGCTTTGTATTGATTTTTACATGTGTTATGTCTTTAACATTCAGTTTAGGATAAAAAAAACCAATATACACCATTTTTCAGTCAAATCTTTGATTAGAATTTTTCCTGAAAGAACTTTAACTTAAACTTTAAAACGCATATTGAACTGAATGAATGAAAACCTTTCAGATTCAACAATTTAGGTATTTTTGTCAATGGATTATGAAAAGACCTGTGGTTTATGCTGTTGCCAAAAGCTTTTTGGAAGTCATCAAATTGTAATCTAATTAATATGGCATGGTGGTGAAAGTATTATAATTTCTGATTTTATTAACTCCTACTCAAAGACTCGATCTACTATTGATTATTTTACTCCTAGCAATCAATATGTATAGTAAATATTTTCGAATCCAGAATTTTCTATATTAATGATGAGTATCTTACTCATTAATTTTATTTTAATTTGAGATGTTCAAATGTAAATTTATTAAACATTGTTAAGAGGGGCAGTTAAAAAGTGACTTTGAGTAACATTTTTTCTTCGAACATATCTCTAAATAATTGCATTAGTACTTTACTGATAGTAGAAATATGGCCATATGGCAATGTCTCTCCATTATAGAAAACTGTCTCAACTCTCTCCTCTAATAAATGATAAAAACCATTTAGGTTATTATCTTTCAACACGTAAAATCAAAAAGTAAGTTGAACTCTGACCTTAAAGTTTTAGCAAGGGCGTTCTGTCGGTAAGTAATGTGACGAGTTAAAGAATTAATGGGCTTAATGTGCAAAGGACATGCATTAAGTACAAGCAATTAAACATGTTATTACCCTGTGGAGGCGGAGTCAACTTTATATTTGAGAGATAGGATGAAATAATAAGAGCCTGTACTGGCCTCCAGGTGAAGACGTTGCCTTATTAATAACTTGTTTATAACAAAAGACTTGATTTACATTAATTCTTTTAAGAAAGGTGGATACGGTGAATCATCATAGAAGTTTTTTTCTGAAAGGCGATAGAGAAATAGAAATAAATGAGACTTATGTAGTGTATAAGGTAATATTGTAATAATAGTATAGAAATGGTGGTGAGACTTTAGTCTATCCTTAACAGGATACTAGAAGACTTAGGTTTTATGATGACTTTGGTTCTTAATCTAACCGATGATGATCTTTTACCTTGGTTTTTAAAAAAGATGAGATTGTGCTAGCTGCGTAAAGTGGTTGTTGGGAGTAAAACGAGTAAATTGGAAAAATGAAATGAAAACGGCGGATGATAAAACAAGGCTAGGCGCATAAGAGCATACCTGGAGAATAGCAAGGAAGAAACAGACTATATAATAATAATGATAATATAATAATAATAAAAATAAAAATAATAATAATAATATCTAGAAGTAGAAGAGGAAAGGAATTGGTTCCATAATTTTTCGTGGGTTAGTTTTCTCAATAACTTATGCTTGTCATGAAAGGGTGGTTGTGGTTTTCCACTCTGTAACTGCCCAGTAACACTGAATTTAAGAAATGTTTTTCGAGACTTTTTTGTGTGAATTTAAGCCATGGATTCACGGCGGTCAAGATCTTCCGTATATTGCATGATTATAGACAAACATTTGGCTAGTTATTAGAAACTAGTATGCGATCTATAATTCTATGATACAATACAAATCCATATCATACGTATTATCTGATCTTGGAGAAGATTCAGAAGAACAGTTCTTCTTCGTATATAGGAAGCCCTCCTTCTTTTCATTTGGATTTTGGGTAGAGATACTTAAACCCGTGCACAACAACAGCAAGCACACAGTAATAATATTCATTTTGGGTCTCAACTTAGACTGACAGACAGGTATTCACAGGTATTCATGAATTAATGCATGGAGTAAAGTAAAAGTACATCGGTATCATCATCTTACTAAGGTGTATGTATGTGTATACATGTATTTTAATATCTGTATGTTGTGTGTGTACCAGTTAACTCAACATGGATTTCATTCCAGCCTGACATTTACCGCACTTCGTACAACATCCTCAGTTCATACATGACCAAAACTTGTTTCACAAGATTCCTGCAAGATTAAAGTCATATCGGCACCGATGCCAATTTGTGAACTTTGTTACCTCCGTTCCGTCCATTCTTCATTTACTACTACATTTATCATACGCATCTCCTCAGTAGAGTTAACTAACCCATTGAATGCTTATGGCCATTCGCTCATCTAAATTATCTTACTCCTATTATATGCTTTGCAAAGTTGAAGTTCACAGGACTGTCAGCATTAGCATTTCACATTTCCAAGCAGAAAAGAGTGAACCTTTTACCATTATTATTGCTATTGAACTATCAATGTGCAGTCAGAATATGTTATGATTATTATTACTTAGGTAGTACATCATATAGTAGAGAGAGAGAGTGGATAAGCCATATGAAATGAATTCTTGGACGAGGTGATTTTAATTTTATTCCAAAAGTTCAAAAGGGATAGTTATAAAACCTCTCCCATGTCACACCAGTTTATTTTAATATGATTTTACCTAAAATGAGACTAATGAGATATTATTGTATCCATGTGGTTGAGGCTGTGTAGGCTCCGGCATGCCGCTGAGTGGTATCTCTGTTGAACCCACCTATTTGGAAGAGATGCCTTTCTTACCCTTTCCATTCTTTGACTTCTGACATTATGTTTTAGTTATTTGGCGGTATGTGAACATGAGACGAGTCATGGTTATCAAAAGATGTGATGTGAATGACGGTTATAAACTTTCCAACTGATGGCTTTCCGGTCCATGAATTTTTAAAATCCTTTCTGTACCCTTCATCAAATTCAGATACACCCTGACTTTGGACCCCTACCGTGTCTACGTATTGATTTTTTTTACTTCGCTCGCTATCTCTCCTCACAACAATCATTTTTAGTAAGTGGGGTTGGTCTGGTCACCATCTTCTCGCTCCAATGTTGGAAATGATAAAATAGATGAGATAGCAGAAGAATCCTTTCTCATCTCCCCTTGATAAGTGGTTCGTACCATGTCGGAGTTTCGACTCCAACCAAGTCATTTTTTAAAAACTCTCCCGTTCTAATACATTTTGTCAGCTCATATCAGACTCAATTTTACTTTGGCTTTGTTATCATCACAAGTTTTAAAGGGTTGTGACGGCTTTCAAATCATTTTTATAATTTAACACGTATCTCAATACAAAAAAAGCAAAATGTTACTTTCACTTAAGACGTAAAATGCATTTTTCTGTTGGACTAAAGTAAAAATGATTAACACAGAAATGTGAGCTTCCAAAAAGTTGTACTTCTTAAATTTGGTATTTTATGCCCCATACAAAAGTATAATAATAATGATAGAATAATTTAGACTTTTTAAAGTTGATATCATGAATTTATGAACAAAATGGATACTGATGTGGGATGTAGGAACTTGTAAGGTAACTTAAATCGATGTGATTTGTAACTGCCAGAAAGTTTGCATTCCACTCTCAAACTCTCAAGCCTGTAGATAAAGATTAAAATTCAAAGCAGTCGTGAATGAAGTAACCCTTAATAGTAAATGATTGAAGAGTTGACAAAACGGAAAAAACTGATAAGGTTTATAAAAATGAGAGAAGAGAACTAATAACTAGTAGTTGTGTGAAGTATCAATATGATTAAGTCGAGTAAAGTTAACTATTAATAGAGGATAGTTGTGATAATTAATAGTCAATAGAGGATAATGATGCACGTGAGTTAACCACTAATCGCCCTTAAGGCATTTCCACCTGTAACACCATCGACTCGGACTACCTACACTTGTTTTTACTCTACCTGCGTGCAATGGGATTAGGATAAATCTTCAAGAAAGAAAGAAGTCTCTCTCTGCCAGAAAGACAACCGAGTTTCAGGTTGCTGGTTTGCAGGTAGTTGTTAGTTAGATGTTATTACTCTTATAAGGACATGCTTTTGAGTGAACTTGAATAACATTTGTTCACCTAATGTTTTAATGCACCACACGGAGCAAATTAAACCAAGGAAATCTTTATTTCATCATAAAACAATGATTCAGAAGATACTTCATATGCATACTAAATCCTTTCTTTCTTATGAAATCCAAGAACTTTTAAAATAATGATCTATGTGGACAACATTATTTAAATACTGGTTCAAAAACTGCAACTTTGCACCAGAAGTACGTTCAAAGTGTTTAACCAGTTCGTATCACAGTTTAAGATTAAAATGTATTATCTTCTTCAACGACATGTCTAATATCTTATAGTCACTCAGAATCATAATATCCAGTCCAATGATGTTCACATCCGATTATTGTCCATATTAAAGTTTTTTTGTTCAAGAAAACAAGTCTGGTTTACAATTTTTGGATGTTGTTTTACCTCAAGGGGAAGGTGCATTTACCAAAGAAAGAATGATTATCTGATATGGGCGATTATGGATTTGTTTTCTTAGGTTGAAATTGAAATCTTAGACAAGAATGACAGTCCACCATCTTGGTCAAAGACCAAGGGGACCAGATTGAGTGTCTCTGAAAATGCTCCGGCGGGTCAACAAATAGCTACACTTGTAGCTACAGATGAGGACACCAAAGGAACTATCTCTTATTCCATTGTCAAAGGAAATGATGGAAACTTTGAGCTTGATCCCTACACCGGAGTCCTCAAGATTCTCCATGGACTTGATCGAGAAGACCGAGAAGAGTGGTTTTTAACTGTCCGTGCCGATGATGGGGTTCAGTCTTCAGACACCGAGCTTTCGATCTTGGTAAGCACCTTACATTATACAATTTGGCTTTGATGATTTTTTGAGATTATTGAACATCGCATCGCTTCACGTCAAAATTTCAAACTCATTTCCATGCACGATATGAATTCGCAGAATTTTTATTGCGAAATGACTTTTCGTTTTTAAAAGGAAAAGTATGCGAAAGGAATAAGATCAAAAGCTAAGCTTAAATTTCTCATAATATGTATAGGTGACGGATACAAATGATAATCCTCCAGAGTGGAATCGTACAGCATATTCGTTTGATATTCCTGAAGACGCTTTGCCTGGACATGTAGTAGGAGCTTTAAAAGCCGATGATAAGGATAAAGATCAGAACGGTCATGTCACCTACTCAATTCTTTCTGATTGGGGAGATGATGTATTTTCACTTAACCCCGACACCGGAGTTTTTACTCTTACTGAAACTCTTGACTATGAAAATGTACAACATTACATTTTCGTTGTCCAAGCACAAGATACTGGTGTTCCGAGCCTATCTTCTACTACCACCGTTTATCTAAATGTTTTAGACTTGAATGATAATGCTCGTAAGTTTTAAATGACATTCAGTGAATTATCGTTTTGAAAATCGTAATCCACCCCATCCACTTTAGTAAAATAAACCTTTATCAAAATTATTTTATAATATTTTTCCGTAGCTACCTTTGATCCTACTGCTTATTCCACCGAAGTATCTGAAAATATTCCAATCGGTACTCCAGTATTAACTGTGAGAGCCACTGACTTGGATTCTGGTAATTATTTCATGAATTTTCCAATCTGTGTCATCCGAATTTTTAAAGTCAAATCAAAATTAAACCTTATTATATTTTTTATATTCCTAAAGGTTTAAATGGAAAAATTCAATATTCGATCTCAAGTGGTAATGATGACAATTGTTTCTCAATTTACGAAAATGGTACAATTTATACAACAAAAGAGTTAGACAGAGAAACCAAAGGATTTTACCAACTCCAAGTTCAAGCCTTAGATCAAGCTATTACAAAGCAATTATCATCAATTGTTCAGGTAAGATTGTTTCTTTCATTTTTTGCTCAAAGCCCAATATGCTTAATTCTAAAAGTGGATTTATTCCGTTGGACAGGTGAGCATAACACTCATAGATGTTAATGACGCTTATCCCGAGTTCACATCACCAAATGCAACAACTATTATGGAAAACACTCCAGTCAACTCAGTCTTGTTGGTGGTGAAAGCTATTGACAAAGATGAAGGAAGAAATGGTTATGTTGAGTATAGTTTGCAAAATGAAAAATCAACCTTCAGTTTAGGCGTGGTCGATGGACTTTTAAGAGTCACAGGAAATATCGATAGGGAAAAGGCTAGCAATTATACTCTCAAGGTAAATTTTGTGTACTAATACTCATCTTTATTTATTTTACATAGCATTATTTTACATACTAAATTAATTATTTTCTCAAAAGATAACGGCAAGAGATAGAGGCGATCCACCAAAGTCTAAAACTCAAAATCTATTTATAACTGTGAAAGACAAAAACGACCATGGTCCATTGTTTGATTCTAAGCAGTACAGTGCTGCAATTCCAGAAAATTCGTCTGTTGGAATGAATGTTTTACAGGTTTGGTTCGAAATTATTTAAAAAACAGGACTTTTAAGGTTCCCTAGCTTTGTCAATATTACAAATATAAAACTTGAAATAGGTCTCTGCTACTGACATGGATGAAGGGTTAAACTCTCAAGTCAGGTATTCCATCGTTGGTGGAGATCCTAATCGAGATTTTACAATCGGTGACGATTCTGGAATCATTCGATTGGCTAGAGGTTTGAACTATGAGAGAAAGCAAGCATATACTCTCACAGTTCAAGCTGAAGATTTAGGCGAAGAAAGTAGCTATGATACTGCCATTATTTCCATCACCGTCTTAGATGTGAATGACAGGTCAGTTAATTATATACTTATCACTTGATAACTATATCACGCTTGAGAAATACCTTTGATTTTAAAAATGAAACAATTTTAAACATCAAAACTAGAGCTCCAACCTTTCTCGATTCACCCTATTTGGCATACGTTCGCGAAAATATGATGAATCTACCAGAAACTGTTTTATACGTGAATGCACATGATGCTGATTCGTCCAGTAAGAACCTCCAGGTACGTTACCTGATGAAGGACGGTGACAAAGACTTGTTCCGGGTGAATGCTACAACTGGAGAAATTACTGTTCATCGAGTTCTGGACAGGGAGAGGCAGTCCGAATACCATTTAACAGTGGTAGCAATGGATACAGGTATGTTTTGATTTTTAACTTTTACTTCCCGAATAGATTTTTCTTCGTTTTCACACCCCATTCATGAAAATAACAACAAGATTTAGTCATTTCAAAAATCGGAAAAGTTTATTTCTGATAAAACTCCTATGCTTTTTTTTATGAAACGCATTAATTTGGCTTCAAAATTAGATTCCAAAGCAAGTTTGCTAAGCGAAGCCCAATCAACAAAGATCAGCATTATAAAATTGAGATCACTTTCTAGACGTTTTAATGTATTATTGCACATTTAAATGTTTCATAATCATTTGATGAGTTACCAAATTGTCTATGCATTTGAGCAAATTAACCTTTGCTCAGTTACTCACTAGTCACATAAATAGTACCTCTCGCAAAGATAAAAAAGAGAGATCTTTTGATTCTGAGTTAAAGACGAAAAGATTTTATTTTTAATAGGAGTTGACCTCTGAGTCGGTATAAAAATAAAGTTCATAATATCTTGATACGAAAGGAGGTTGAGTATAAAGATCTCTCTTAACTAAACTACAGTAAAATCTAACATGAGGCATCCTACGTGGGAACAGGTTAGAGGAGATATCAGAAGAACCCACCCGCTAAGCACTGGAATAAGCAAGGGACTTTAAGCGAAATATTATCCTTGCGACATGAGCATGTGTTGGAATCTTAATTCAAGGAACAAGGGAGAGAATAATCTTAAATCAGTCTCATCGGTGATGTTTTTTAGTTGAGAAATTATGATCTCGTTAGGAGATAGTTTTTTTTCTTTCTGATGTTTAATCTGATGTTTCATTGGGCAACTTTTAAAGCTGTATAATAAGTATACTACAATATTGATGAGGACTTGTAACAAAATGCTGCAGTCAGTAGCCATCATGACAAATCTTTGCAATGCTTCCACTTCCAGAGGTCCTGTCCTGTCACCTGGGTTCTCTCTTCTATTCAAAGATTACTCTTGTAATAATAATTTTCAATTTAGAAATTATTCTTAACCCTTCTCATTTAATGAATACTCGTTTAGATGAAGATGCATTGCCCGCATCCACAGTAATTTAACATTCTTACCTATTTAAGCTGAACTGCATCACTTCACTGCCAAGATCAACTCAATTCTTATTCTTTTATTTAAATGTAGTAAAACTCAAAGATAAAAAATGAATTTAAAAAGTGATTAAAAGAAAAAAAGTAGGCGGAGAGGATGATACAGAACAAAACGA
>JAQFYJ010000589.1:0-12374 GCA_034694685.1 Isotoma anglicana | reverse complement strand
AAAGGAAATAGAAACAAGATTACAAGTTCAGAAAGCTGTTGGAAAGGTATAAAAAGGAAAAGGGTGCTTTTTGCTTGCTTTTTATTGATTTTGACTTCAGACATGTTCCTGCTTTTTCAATCCAACATTATTACGTTGAAAATTTGAAAAGATGTGATTGCAATATTGGTGAGACATATATCATTAATGTTGAGATGGTTATTTGATGTGATGGCAGTAATGGAGATCTTATCAATCAATGCCGAAGATGATGCTTACCTAGTGAATAGATAAAGATGAACTAGTCTTAATGTGCAAGTAAGCCAATGCAATGATAGTGGTTGGCTAACTGTGATGGTGAATTCTGGTCTACTGCAAAAAATACAAGTTGGTAAAATGTAATCGAACATAAACCAGTATAGTAATGTCAATATATAGAGGTGGTGAATGGAATTTGGTATGCGGGTATCATCGTTCGTAATATCTGAAAACGGTATAAACTTCTAGACACAATAACAACCTATATGAGATAATAGCATGCAGTAATTGCAGTTAAATTTTTGTTAAAAGTTCTTAACTTCCTGTATTTATTTGGCATTGACAGTTGTTCTCTAGTGCATTTTTTCAAATTAGCTTTTGCAACATATATAGTGTATAAGTTATGAAGTGACATGGACATAGGTTTGAAATGAAACTAATGATAGAATTCTTCTAACAAATGACAACTGAAAGTATCTAGGCACATTGGATCAGATAAGGCTGATAAGATATTATCAATATGTTCAGAGATTCGCTTCTTTGTACTGAGTATGACACGACTAATCTTCAGGCGGTCACATTATTAGTATTGATTCATCGGATTTCTCTCTTCAAAACAATAGCCATTTCAGATCTGATTAAAAATTATATAGAATGGAATCTCGAAAGCTTACATTTATCACAGCAAAGTACCCAAATCAGTAATCAAAATCTGATAAGTACATTTCTTGTATCCTTTCCGGTCATAAAAAAATTTCAAAAATATTATCTACACGATCAAAACTATTAGTAATACGCAACCTGACTTTATAAATGTAAATCAAACGGAACTTCAGATTATAGTAGTAACCCATCACCCTCATCATCTCATAAAAAATAGTTCGAATGATATTGAATTAAAGTTCATATGCGTGTGTAATCCCAGACCGCTAAGTTGCTACCAAAATTATTTCTTATGATCTTTATTATTATATTATTGTAAAATAGAAGTAGCAACTGAATTCAGAACAATTTAACTCATAAAAAATCTTCAGTTACCCTTACCAGTTAGTATAAAGATTTAAAAAATAATTGTCTTAAACATCAATAACTCATAATTGACGTGTCCAGTTTTTTTCTTCCCTTTCCTTCAGTCTCACAATCGCCATTTGATGAAACGTTGATGAATAGGGAGTCAGGGGAGGATGAACTGATTTTTTATAATTTTTTCTTCTTCAAATTTAAAGCATGATATTTAGGATATTTATTACTATATCATTGTACACTACCTTACGGATGGTCTCCTTGCGTTACTGAGGGTGAAATAGATCCTCAAAAATAAGAAGTGAATGGTGAAGATGAAGACGAGTGAGTGATGTGAATTATAATGTTAGGTGATGTTTTGTTGTTACACAAACGTGTCCTTTAACTTACCACTAAATATTATACTGTTTATTAGCCTATGTAAATTCCAAATGTGCGGCTATCATCATTCAGTATTCAAACTTTATTATCCCCATGCAATCCGGCAACAAAAGTAAATGCTGAGTCAGATCAAGTAAAAAACACTTTAAAAAAGAATCTCATTGCATTCTATCTATTCATTTTGCTGACTTTTATTCAACTAAAACCAAAGATCGTACCTGACCGTTTCTTTAGGAAAGATTCATTAATGATGTATTAAATTTAACGGATAATTTAGACAGCAGTTTACCACGTGAAATGAGAAATAGCGAGGGAAAATGCGCTGTGAGACGCTTCCTATGTTAGGACGCTTCGGACTAATAAAAAATGTGCTTTAAATAAAATCATTCAGCGAATTATGGTTATACTATCGCTTATCTGCTTTCATATCTCCCAAATTCAGAATTAACGTAAAAGTAAATTTCACACGTAATTTATGCATACAGAAATGGCCATACCTTGTTGCCTGCGATTTGATAGACGCTATGAATGTCTATTGATTCGGGATTAGAATTTTAAAAATCTTATTCACCATGTTTGTCGTCATATCTTATCAAGCTGGGCAGATTTGGCGTCATTTTAAGTGCAAGACTAATATGTTTTGGATAATACAATCTAAAATTACTTTCTGCTTTGCTTTTCATGCGAAGACGAATAAGTCAAGTCAGGAAGATTTGACCGAATTTGGAGTGTTCAATTAAATCCCTATGGATGCATCCGTAGTTTCATTTTACTCTTGGTTGAAGAATGAAACCTACGGGTTAATAATGATCATATGTATTAAAAGTCTAAAGGATGATGATATTCATAGTTCATAGCAGGTAATAATATGATATGATAAAAGTAGGTATTTGCATGTAATTCTAAATAATTTCTGTTCTGGTATTTTAAATAACACATCCATTATGCATTACTTAAGTCTAGAATGATGTGTGAACGCGTTCGTAATTTTGTATTATATGATAAAAAGTTATTTGCATTTTATTCTCTGAACAAAGCTCCATATGTAAGTTCCGTTTCTTATTAGTTATAGCAAAGTAAACGTCTTGCATTTACTTTTTTTTCGTGGTTTTTTTTACCTTCCTTCGTCTTCTTTTCATCATCAAAAACTGTTTCCTTTGTTCAACGCATTCCATATATGCCACTAAATAACAGATTTAACCAACTGAAGATATTGCAACATATAAATTCTAAAATGTAATGAATGAATTGGATTAAATTTTCTTAAAAAGAAAAACACTTCCGCAAAAAAATTGCCTACTTTTTTTCTTTGCATTTTAAAAGTAAAGAAAATAGTAAATAAGTCTGAAACACGTTTGCGGATATTTCTCAGAAAAACTTTCAAGTTTATTTTTTATTTTTACGCATGTATATTAACAACATCCTCTTAAAAGTACAAAACAAACTTAAATAATTATTGTAGGCAATCGTAATTGTAATGTTGTCTATGAGTCACTCTAGTCATCATTAATAATTATAATCACCTCAAGTAAATTCATCATCATCATTATCAAAATGCCACAGATAAATAATTAAATTATAATTTACGATATTTATTTTATTCAATATCAACTACTTACCTAAACATGTAATTCTTTTTAATTCAATAATGACAAGCATTCTCGCACCATTTATTGAAAGCACGAGAAATAGTAATAAGAATATGATAAATAACAATAAATAACAAAAACAGAACTTGCAAATTGACAGCATGTGGTAACGAATAAATAACGTAATTATTCGATAATTTAAAAAATCAACAAAAATTCAACAACCTCTTTTACAAGGTAATAAATACTCAATTAGCGAATAATTTAATGAATAAATAAATACCACTATAATTTTAAAGCTACACATAGCACCAGCCCATTATGGTATGTTATGTTATGATTATCATGTTGTTATGTAATTGTAATGCACCACGCCCACTTCAAACTCCAAAATCGAAAAGGCCTGGAGAGTTCAAAGCAATTTCTGTAGTTTTTATTCTAACTGTTAACATTAGCACCCAACTTTCCTTTACTAATAAGCAATGAAGATGAACACGCACACACTTTTGAAAGTGTTGTGTTCACGTGGCTGGCTTAAAAGTAATTTAATTATATAATGATAATCATAATATTGATATGTACACAAATATGGTAGTAAGTTAGTCATCATCACCACCTCATACCAGAATACATACACATCTTATTACCTTCTTCATTCATGTAATTTCATTAACATACCTTTTTTGTTGAGTTGTGCAGATTGTGCCTGGGTGCAGTCTATATATCTATCATTGGCATAATGTAATGATTATTATGTCAATTTTTTCCGTGTATATTTCTAAGTAAAATGTAAAAAGTCTCAGGTACGACGTTACTAAAGTTGGTTTTGATATGTATGTCCATAATAAGTTGAATACTGTTTCGTTTTGGTCATTATTTTAATAATTTCTAAAAGCTACGTGTTAGTTCTTCGTTTTTGGCTATTCTAAAACTAAAATTTCTAATATCTACAGTAATATTATGTTGGTTTTTTAGCGTTATACCTAAACTTCTTCCTAAGAGATGCGTAACGTTTAATTAGTAATGGCCATATGAGTTTATTTCTCCTCAGTTTATCATCTTCGTGTGGAGCAAAATAATTGCACGAGAAACGGCATAGGGAATTGTTTTCATTTTCATCAACCATAATTTTAAATTTTTAAGTGTTAGTTTGCCTATGTGATCGTGTCTTGTCATCATCACCATCATCAAGAAAAAATAAAAATCTCTTTTAGTATCATACCATCATAGCAGTATAAAGATCTTTGCACTGCTGGACACCAATTTCTTTACATGTTAAAAACATTGCATGAAACGGTATGAAATTGCAAGTGAACTTAAAGGAAGCTCACAAAAGTATTTAATTTTTTCTACGCATTACTACGCATCGGAGGAGGGTGTGGAATAATTTTGTAACATTTTATGACAAAAACTAAAGCAAAAATTTGTTATGAAAGATCGTTTCCTTCAGATACTAATAATCTTAATGTGGTCGATGACGACTCTTTTGGGAAGTAAGAAATCTAACTTATTTCTTGTGATCGTTCCTGTCTTTTTATCTTAAGGCACAGATGAGTGATCTCAACTCAGCGAATATCAAACAAAGTCTAAACCTACCACGTGAAAAAGGGTTGAAAGTTTGAAAGTGTCGATGACACTTCGGGCCTGGTTGCTTTTTACATTGAAGACTTTGGGTACGAGGAATCTTATTAGTTCCCAAGACTATGATGATGATAACGATCGCAGTAATAATTTGATAGTAAATGCATTATAATCTTGAAATATTCAAATGACGGATTGAATAGAAATGATGACATTTTGTGTGCGTACTGCGTACACAAAATAGTTTATGCGTTTCGCATCCATTCGCATCTTTCATTATGTGATACCAACCAATATGTCATCATTATTACTGGTTGCAATTTGCAATGGTAGTAGAGGCATATTGATGGTGCTGGTAGGTAAATCACTGAGTCTGATATCACATTAATTTTTGTGATATATTAAAATGATGATTATATACATGAAATCATTTTTAATATAAAATTCCGAAAATGAAATATTACCTTGTGAATAAAAGTTACTATGATCATCTTATCTATTATCTCAGATTTTGCGGTTTCACTTTTTCCCTGTGCCGTTTCTCGTGAAGAAACAAAAACATTAATATTCATCCCATCTTATGTTTGAATGAAAAGAGTAACCCTGTAGCCCCAAACCTGCTTGAGAATCATTATATTTTTATTATTCTTCACCACTTCTGACATTAAGAAAAAAATGCCAGTGATTCTAATCTACTACCAAGTAACTAATATATTATTAATAATCTATCCTATCACCACCGGTTAATATCCCGTAAGTTTAAAGTTTATACCCCAAAAGCCAAAAAGTATAGAAATTTCATATCATGTATTGTTTCTTTTACCTTAATCTTATTGAAATGCATTTAAGGTACTATTCGTTAAGGTTTAGGACATCAGACAGATCATCACCACCCCTTTTTGTGTATGTGAGTACCATACATATGATTACACTGAGAACATTATTATTCTAACTACGAGCTATCTTAAATTATGATTATTATTGTTAGTATTGTTGAGTGTTGACATCTTATAAAAGGCAACGATCATCATAAGCACTTGACTTGTTATTAGCGATTATTGTAGTTAAATATTTACGTTATTCAAGGGTTGAAGTTGTCAAATTGTCAGTCAAGTATTTTCCTTTAAATGTCTTGAGAAAGATGCATCACTGCTATCACAAGAAGCACTACTCACTTTTCATTTAGAATTTCAATATCAAAGACTATCCACTTGATAAGTTTGAATACCTTTTTTAAGTACGTGAGACGTGTGCCTCACTTCTTAATGAAAATCATCTTACACTATGCTATATTAGCATAATACCATCATTTCATAAGTCAGCAGGCATGGGTAAATGATAAAACAAAACACCTTAATGAGCGTTACTTAATTTTTTAAGAGTCTCTGACAAGTGACACACAGGTACTAGGTACTAATTTATATAATATGAGAGTAAGTAACTGTGTACAATTGTAGTAAAAGTAGTAGTACATTGTATGGAATGTTTGTTGGTAATATTGGTATCGTTGATGAGTTTTGAGTAGTAGGTATTGTTATAGGAGAGTCTCATGAGAGTCTTAAAAATGTTCATTAACAGTATTTGTACAGTATAGTAATAGTTGATCAAAGATGTTTAGTATCTCTTGACGAATATGGTCTGTTGTGGTGGTCTAGGTGTCTGTTGGGGTAATAGCTTGCTACTACTGTCCCTTTTTCGTAGAAATAACATAGCACCAATAATAAGCATGGCAATTTGAATACCTACCACCACTGCACCTGCACCAAGTACTGTCGATAAATTGATACAGCTTGGAGTCCGTTCGGATGTCGTTCTGTCCTCAAATGGTCGGCTTTCAGTGTCATCATCATCTCCATTTTGTCTTTGTCTAATTTTATTCTCTGAATCTTGGAAGACTGAGGAGTCTGGGGAAAGTTTGCGTTCACGTTTCTTGTCAGGTCCGAATCGGTCAGAGATATGGATAGATCTGACGAGAAGCATCTCTTCTTGGGGAATTTCATTCTTTTCAGTGCTAATGTCTCGTCTGTACCTATGACTGTATACCATTGATGATGGGAATCGGCTGCTTCTTTCCTCCAGTTCGTTTGATGATGGTTCTTCCGAGCTAGCATTCATCAACATCCTTCGCTTCCTCTTACCTAAAGATGGAATTTCTTGGAGAAGGCCAGTTCCGTCTTGGACGGGACAGATTACCGGTTGGCAAGATGGTAGACATGGGGTAACTAAAGCTCGGAATTGGACTATTTCAGAAGTTGGAAATTTAAAAGCATCGAAGTGGGCTACAAGTGCTTTTTGGTCATCTGAAGCTCGGTTCAAAGCACCCATAATTCTCTGGTCTGTGGGACAACCCTCTCCATCAAGAAGCATGATTTCAGATCCATCAACTCCATCCATGGCCACAAGTTCTCGAACAAAGATATCGTATGGGCTGTTAGGGTCGACAATCTCGAATCGGAGAGACAACGGATCTCCAACCTTTTAAGGGGCAAAATAAGACGCAATGCGTTAGCTGTGTGGCAAACCTTATTTTGGTGAGCAAAAGAGAGAAAGCAGAGAAAGTATGCTAGTATATACCTGTGCAGCTCCTGTAGATTCTCCACGTCGGTCTGTAACCCTCATTGCTACATTAGGAGAGTCAACAACGCTTTCTTGGGTAATGGAATTTCTAAGATCTCCGACAACTCCGAGGTCAACTTCGTTAGATACCGATTTATTTGTCAAGTCATATTGGCAAGCTACAGATAATCCCATGTCAGATGCTGTGACGATTTGGTCGTGGTGTTGCAAAATAACCTTTAAATTTTAATTGAAAAAGCTTGTTAAAGTTTATCAAAACTTTTATCTTCTAACCTTAGAAAGCAATCAAATGTAACTTACCTCGGTAGAATAACGTCCCATAGACTCCCTTCGAACTCCACATTCCAAATCAGTATAAGCGAGTTTCAATTGGAATTCAAGTGCATTTTCAACATCGATAGCACAGCTATTAGGGGCACCTTTTGCATACAATTTACCCTGGAAGATTTTTGAAGTTCGGACAGTAGCAACCATATCTCCAGCTCGGCAATCCACGCTGACATTGTAACAGGCTGCAAGTTCTTTTGTATTAGCTCCAGGAACGACGAGGAAAGGATCTCGAATTTGAGTCAAAGTCAAGGAATTGTGATGGCTCAATCTGCATACTTGTGCTCCTGTGGCATTGTAGTCGTATGATTGGCAACGGAAAGCCGTGTTTAGACATAAGTTCCTGAAAAATATTAGTCATTAGATTTTGCTTGCTACCAATATTTCTGTGGTTGGTTAAAAATGTATGTTGAAAAGACAGAATTACAAATTTAAAAGTTTTATAATCGAAATATTTCTCAACATGGTATGGAACGAAAAAGTAATTCTCTTGACATGTTTCCTCTCGTTAATTAAATCATTTAGCTTACTGGCAGTCAGCTTCAGAAGCAACTTCTTGATAAACAGCATCAACGGTCTTTAGAATCTTGCCATCAAGAGCCTTGAAATCGCACAACTTGGTAGGGTCACTCACGCAGTTAGATTCCATATAATCCGTACCATTTTCACCCTCAAGGGCATTAACAGTTCCCATAGACATACGATCCATGTCGGATAAGGTACAATCTCC
Source organism: Isotoma anglicana (assembly GCA_034694685.1). Lineage (NCBI taxonomy): Eukaryota > Metazoa > Arthropoda > Collembola > Entomobryomorpha > Isotomidae > Isotoma > Isotoma anglicana. Next base: position 3,929 of record JAQFYJ010000589.1, on the reverse strand, counting down.
AGTAGCCTTGTTGAACATTGCTGATCTGTAATTATAATAATAAAGAGGGAAAAGTTAGTTTAGAATGAGCATCTTGTTTGCAAAAGCAGTATTTAAAAGTGAACGCATGATAAATCGTAGGAATGCATTTAACGGATCAAAACGCAATTATGTTTTATGTCTGCATTGGTCAACTCTCTTTTAATTCATAATCATACGTGAAAGACAGTGCATTAGGCATTGGCAATTTTATAGGTTTTTTAACTATTAATATTATGACTATTGCAATTCTCATTGAAAATAATTATTTGTTTTGTGGTATTATCCGTGGTAAGTGAAGCCGTGACATGGGATGATGATCATAACAATACGCTAATTTTAAGTTCCAGGTGTCAATGGCCCTCTGTTTCATGGTTCCAATCAGACATGGTACTAAAGTATGATGCAAAAGCTAACTAACTAACTAGCCATCTTCAGGTCGATTTAATGCCAAAATCTAAAGATTAATTTGGCACTTGCAATATTTGATTTTCCAATTTTTTATATTACAACCCACTACCCACCCCTTGCTTATTTACGCCTTTTCTCTTTCTATAAAGTAAAGTAAAGGTAAGGAAGGAGCGGGTATCCTTTTCAGCAGTAGCAGAATATAATGATTTGGCTGGCTGCTGACACTTATGAATTTATTTACAATGAGAGACTCAAATTTCATCAGAAAGCTAACAAGGTAGATTTATGGAATCATGTCTTATACCGTTTGTTAGAAAAGTCCATAATTCTCACGGGAGATTGAGATTGTGATCTTTGTGAGATTTGAGAACGTGAATCTATTCTCACTTTTTACCTCACAATCACCAGTGCGTAGGATTTGGTGTGTTTGTTTATTTCAAAGATTTTTTTGAGGTTTTTAAAAAGAATTTGTTGTATTCATAATCGCTGTATTGAAACTTAAAACTCTGCACCTTTTAAAGTACTTTTCAATTCTGAATGAACATTTATGGTAAGGAAGAGTTGAAAGCTTTGGGTAAATAAACAGTAGTAAATATTGCAGTTTTGGCAGTAAGAAATGTTCTTTGAATGTTGTGGGGGGACATGTATACTGTTACGGTTCCATTCCATGAAGCTTTAAAAATTTTATTTTACAAAACATAACTGTTTTCTTCCGTAAAAGATTACATCGAATGTTGGCTAGCTGGTCAGTTCGTCCTCAAGTAATATAATAATGATCATGTTATTATGGCCGTTAGCCGTTTAAAAGTGTGTATGTACTTTAAAAGTTTTCTTGTGATGGGGGTGGGATATATTACCTTCATTATTGTACGTTTATGGAGACTGATGATAAGGTTTTAGTTTTTATGGCATATTAAAGTAAAAAGTGATCATACAAAAAAACTAACAGCAGATTCGCTGTCCTGTCTCTTAAATGTCAATTCAAGGAATAAAAGGAAATTCCAATCCCAGTGGCAGTGCCACTGTTACTGTTACATTCTTTTGAAAGACGACAGGAAAGGTTCGTTTCGACAGTATTTTCAGTTTGAATTTGCATAAGATTGTAAGCTACTTCATGAATGTTTCATTCAGTAACTCATGTTTCTCATTTTCTTAATGAGTAATTTAAAAAATATTTTCAGGTGCGGTAGTCTTTACATTAAAGGGGGATGTGCACTATGTATTTTATGATTGCTACAGGTAGTAAAACTAATCATGCAAATGAGACAGGCTGAAAATCGGAGACACGTAATATTATAATATTGATTATTTGTATACAAAATCTCATTAAAAATTCTCTATTTAATCTTTCTGAAAATCTAAAATGGAGACATTTAAAGTCTGAATAGATTCAAATTAAAGGCAGAGATAATTTTTATACGCTTTTCCTCTACTGTCTATCGGTATTGGTTATTTCGTGTTATTGTATTTATGCATTGATAAAGTCATGGTTAGTATAGTAATTATAGTAATAATGATACTATGTATTATTATTAGCGTGAAAATGTTTCACAAAAGAAGGACTCTGTAGGTTATAATAAGGTGTAACGGGAAGATCAATATCGAATATCGATTCTTAGGAAATGAACATCGTCACGACCTTTTCTTGTCTTGTTTTAAAATACGTCTTTGCGTGATGTTTTTCAGTTCACTGGTAATAAATAATGTAACAATACTCACGAAAGTACGAGTATTGCACGACAACCAATAAATACGAATAATAATTTTAAAAAACTTAATAAAATTGGTACTTAGTATTTAGGCTTGTTGTCGCATTATGTACATAATTAATGTGCATTCTAAAGTACTAAAAGATTTTAATAGTTCAATTTGATTGGTTGGACAACCATGTATCTACTACAAAAGCAAGACAACCTAGTTTGTCTCGTCGTCAGTTCATTTATTCCTTCCTATGAATTTGTCTCTGTCAAAATATCGTCGTGACGAATGTCTTCATGTCTTTGAAATGTATCACTAGTCAGATTTCCTGTACTGACACCAGCATCAATGCAAATTAAAAAATGTGCTAAACTTAAGACCTAACATAATGTGTGTCCTATTATGTCATTTCCTTATTAACCGTGCATGCTAATGCTGGCCCTGCCCTAATAACTATCGGTGAAGATTGCATTCAATGTCATGAAAGATGCAACCTACATATATGACTTTGTATTGATTCTGAAATAATAAGTCGCCTGACTGATGGTGCATAAAACAGTTTGAATAGGTTTCTTGGTAAAGGTAATTTAAAAAAGTGTCTTTTCATTGTCACCGACCTCTTACAAGTCATCATCATGCGGTTTTTATTACTTTTAACTAAAACTCACAAGAACTAAGGTGGTCCTATTTTATGGGTGGAAGATTAGATAACTTTGGGTTAGCTATTTAAAAATTTGGAAATGCACTTTACTTCAACTTTACCGCATGCATATAAACAGTTTAAAAAATTGCAAAATTGATACGAGTAATTTAGCTTTGTTAATAATGGTTATAATAAAGGGTAAGAAAATATTCATCAACAGCAGGCAGGTTGGATTGAAATGGATGTTTTTTTTCGTTAAGGGTAATAAAAAGGGTGTAATAATAACAGGCAGGAGAAAAAAACTATTTAAAAAAATGCACAACAATGAATTAATATTTATATGAAACGATGCGATGCAAGTGAAGACGGAACATGTAAAGAGCGGACCTCTCACATCTACTGACTTATCTATTGTGTATCTAAAATATTTAGATGTAAAACGGACACAATAGAGATTGTTTGAGTTGATTGTTACATTATTATTAAACATTAAATTCTGAACTACAAAAGGCATGAAACAGGTTGTCCACTCAACAACTCAAAAATCTTCATCTTCATTCACAGCTTGTTTACCCATTATTACACCCTTTGTGTTTTCCTCATTCATGAACTTGATGATGAAGAGTAGTCAACTCAAGTCAAATGAAAGTCCGACCCGATCAACCCGACCAGACAAAAGTTATAGTCGATTATTTCATTTCCTATGGTCAATATCTAATCAATGATGTATAAGAACTGAGGGAGAGAAAATAATTTTTTTCTTTCTACATTATTATTATTATTAGGTAGGTAGGTAATGATTAGGTTGATAATGACTGTGATGATGACAACTGAACGGATTTTGCAATTGAATTGAATCTGTATTCTGCTCAAGTATTCAAAAGTTCGTTGGGCGAGTTGCAAATAAATTTACATTTTACCATTAGATAAGAAAAGAGGAAGGTTGTGTGATTGTGATTGTTGTGGTGGAATCAAGATTGTTGTGGTATTTTGATCAACTTGCCAATTTCTAAAACTGAGAGGACTACTACAATAACCACTACTACAGCCTTTACCTACTACGTTGTTTTTTAACTTGGTTGTGGTCTTTCCTCTTGACCTTAACCTTAAGGAAATTAACTGTTTCATGAAATAAATGTATGGGAGAATTCCTCCTTTA
>JAQFYJ010000588.1:0-12374 GCA_034694685.1 Isotoma anglicana | reverse complement strand
GTTGGAATAATAATTATAATATGCAAATATAAAATTGTGTCCCTTGTCCTTTTTTTCTATATAGAAAGAGCTTATGGGGATAAGCTTTCTGTTTGAGCAAAGAGGGACTTGGCTAGCCAGGCATTTGCCCTCCCTGGCGCTGAAAAGACCACGTTTATGCCACCGCTCCGGTTTTTTAAGCTTATTAGACCTCTGGGTCGCGACCTTGACCTGTGAGCGTATCTGGGGTTGACCCAGAGGTCAAATAAAGCTTAAAAAATAAGGAGCGGTGGCATAAAAGTAACTACTCAATTGACATTGCTTAAGATTAAATAAAGTGAACTGATTAATATTCGCTATGAAAAGAAAAGGATGACAACATCTAAGACAAATATGAAGGGTGTGATGCAGGAATATTCGAGTCTAGAAGAATAGTATGACTCATAATTTATGCATAATTAGCAAATTTTTTATATCATGCTAACCTATCCTGTCTGTTAACATATTATCTTTAAGATGCACAAAATTTAAACTGGAGATAAATAATTTTTATAATATGAAATTTTGTACAAATTGTATAATGTCGGGAGAGTGTCAGTTTGTGGTCCCACTCCCACTGGTTGGAGAAAGCTCATGCTATCCAGTTGGAGCTAATATAACGTTTCCAATTCAAATCGTTGCAACAAAAGGGGAGGACGAGCTCTGTCCAACTCCAGAATTGGCTGCAGAAGTCAATCCAATTATTTTAGAAATTGGTACAGCATATAATGGAATTCTTTGTTATTACAAAAAAGCTCCTGTTTCTAATTAATCAAATATTTAAAACTATTCTTTGCATAGTGATTGGACGTTTGTCTGTAACAATCATCATCATCATGATTGCTTTCGTTTAGATGAAATGAGGTGGTGGACAGAGGAAGACATGCTGCAATAAATTTACCGGAGGCCTATCTACTCGTGTGGCTTATACTCGAGAGTCGTTCATAGAATTAAATGAACTCTCGATGCTGTAAAAACCAAGGTTTTTTTGGGTTGGTAAAAAACCAATGTTTTTCTTCTTTATTTACAAATTCAAATATACAAATTCATTAATTGTTAGGGATTTTGTACATATTTAAATATTTGGTATTATGTTTATTTGACAGACATTAAATTTAATGGAAGTAATTTGAAAAAGAAATGTATTCATTTTAACTTGTGATAGAGATATTTTACATATTTATGAGTATAGTATTATAGTTATGTTAAAGAAAATTATCGAATATTCATTAAATTATTTATCCACAAATATAAATTCACTTGTATTCATCTTATAAGTAATATTTCAGCTCGTAATATGATATTACCTTAATCCAATACGTTTGTTTTTTCAAAATTCAAGTCTAGTTAAATATTGAAAGTTATAGACGACGATAACCATTGGATTAACAATATTGTGTTAAATCTCGGTGAAGAACACTACCGAGAAAGTAGTGCTCTAGCATATGGGATCTGTATCCGCCAAGACCTGGATACATTAATCGTGAATGAGCTTGGCGCAACAGGCTATAGCAGATGTGAATACTTCCAAAAAAAGAAATCTTCGATCAATAAGGAGCCGATAGTTGATGTCAAGGCAGAGAGAAGGCAAGGCGTCGCGGATGTTGATCAAGACGGTTATGGATCTGCATCCCATACTGAAGGCACAGCCACCATTGCCCTTGCCTAGACTACCAAATCTACATCCTGTTAGAATTGTCAAAATTCAAAAAACCAGTGGACGAGCAACTAATCAACGTATGTGGAAACGGAAATTTGATGAATATCCCAATCAATTCTTTGCAAGAAAACATTTTGAGAAAGACTGGGTGGCCATACCCTCTGTGATTTTGAAAAACGGAAACAAAATTCTAAATATTCTGCTAGAGGATTAGAATATAGCAAATATGAATATATTCTGTGGATTGGCCGGGGCACTGGCAAGTACTTTTTCAAACTAAAGAAATTACACTTGTTCGTCAGAGCCATGAAACAAAGTATCATCTTGTCAATAAAAGAAGAACTTGAAGCTGTGGAAAAAAAGCTTCATTAGCATTACTTTTTGTACATATTGGTCACTTTAAACTATTTTTGGTCAGTTTGAATAAATGATATTGAAAGTGACTAACGTGGTTTTTCTGTCAAAAACGCATTTTTTAAAGTGACTAATTTTGGTCACTTTAAATATTCAAATTTTGGTCACTTTCACATGGGTCACTATCAACGCAGACCATGGTTTTAGGTAATTTAAAAATAATGTTTTTTAAATTATCTTCATATGACTTTATTTTGGCCATTATTAATAATTACCATTTAATTTGATTTTCACAGCTATGCCCTTGCAACACCAAAAATGGGAAAATAAAATACAGCCTCACAACTTTGGGTCTTAACCGAAACTTTTAAGTGGACATAAATCCTACTGTCCAAGAACCTTTTTATGTCGTTGTTTACCAAACTTGGCACCCTATTGTGATAACTGCCCGAGGTTGGCTGCCTGCAACTGCAGTGAGTATCAATGTTGTAACTTTTGTAATAAAAAGTTTAAGGACGAGAAGTATGGGGTGAAGTGGATTTCATCATTATCATGTAATTGGACAGTTTCTACGAATAGCACATCACTTGTGGAACATACAGGGGAAAATTTTTTCAGTAATAATTTACTCGTTCAAATCTTACGACTCACATTTTATTGTACAAGAATGTGACACAGAATCAATTGAAAAAATTACTGTGACACCTACCAGCAGTGAAAAGTTTATGAGTGTGATAATCAATAAAAAATTAAATTTCTGGACAGAAAGTAAAGAGCAATTCCGCATAACGCATCAAGCATTAGGTCATTGTGGGGATGTCACTTTGTTGTACTCCTATATGATTATATGACTAAAGGGCTATATGTGTACTCCTATATGACGTCAGTTGATGTCTTTAACGAAGAACGTTTACCCGATATAGAGGCATTCCATAATGATTTGACAGGGGAAGATGTGGACCCTGAACCTATGCTCACGCGCAAAGTGTATAAGAAAGTTTTAACATAAAGAGTTTGAAGAAGACTTACAAGCTATTAAATAATGCCGCGTTCGGAAAATGTTGCGAACAGAAGCGTAATCGTAAAGGCATGTCAATAGTACGAACAAAAAAAGAATTACAATATTATTTAAATAAGCCAATCCGTGAAGAAAAAGGTATATATTTGGTGGAGAAAAAGAAACTGTTTGTGCATTTGGGCAAAATGATGCCAGTTTGCGCCACAGTATTAGACACGAGTAAATGGTATATGTACGATTTCCATTACAACGACATGGTTCCAAAATACGGTGACAGTTTATATGTATTGTATTCGGACACTGACAGTATCGTCTATTTTGTGGAGGGAAAATTAAAACAAAACTTGCTGGAAGGTGAAAAAGAGTTGGACTTTTATAAAAACATGAAAGGGAATAGCAGATATTTTGACATGGGTGATTATAGTGGCATCTTGGAGTTTAATGACCCTACAAACAAAAAAGTAGTAGGGAAGATGAAAGACGAATTTACCAATGCAGTTATTGTTGATTTTGCTGCGGCAAAGCCTAAAATGTAAAGTGTGCGTGCTGTAGTAAATATTGATGGAACGTATACTCTTGCATAAGTTACGTGCTAAAGGGATAAACAGAGCAGACATGAAACAGGTTTGATCAGTATAAAATGGTTCTGGAAATGAATAAATAAACTGATGTAACAATCAAGCAAATAATCAGCAAGAATCGCGATGTAACAACTGTACAAATGCTCAAAAAAATGGATTCGACAGTAAACGATTTGTTGTTGATGAGTTGTGTACACTAGGTCATAGTCGCAATGACATTCCACTCTACCTATAATAAATAAAAAAGAAGCCTTATATGCCTGTGACATAGGGTATGTGAAGCATAAATATGTGACACATAGATTATGCCATGGACATATATACGCATAGGGAAGGCAAATATGTGAAACATAGACTATGCCATATTGGCATACATACGCTAGAGTAAATGCCAGGCTCCCCTTTCCCTCCCCTTCGTTTGGGGGTTATGGTAAGTAATATAAGTACCTTTCGTTTTAAAAAGCATCATCATTAACGTTTTTAACAGCCTCCAAGATGGAACAAAATATTGATATTTGTCTAAAAAGTCCATTTACTATGACCCTGACAGGTTCAACCCAGAGTGGAAAAAGCACCCTTACATCCAAAATCCTTGAAAGGCGAAAATAAACAATTGACCCTCCTATTGACAGAATCATTTACTGCTACCAAGAGTATCAACCCAAATTGTTTGAATTAATCAAAACATAAGTACCCAAAATCACGTTCCATAAAGGACTACCCATTGAGTTTGGAGATGCTCAATCCAAATCCAATGTTACTTGTGCTAGATGACCTTATGAGCGAGATAGCTAAGTCTGATGAGACTGTAAAAGCCTTTACAGTGTACTCACATCATAATAATGTGTCTATTATTTTGTTAACGCACAATTTCTTTGAAAAGGGTAAAATCGGTACAGTTACTTTAAATTCCAAGTACATCATTGCTATGAAAAATCCTAGAGATACTAGTTTCATTAATATATTGGGGCGACAAATGAATGGTGAGAAGAAAAATTCTGTTGTAGGGTATGCATTCAAAGATGTTATGCCCAAGCCATATGGTTATTTGGTATTTGATTTATCACAAAATCAAAACGATAAATTTCGTACAAGAGCCTGTTTCCTGAAAATTGTACTGTTTATGTTTAATAAAAACAAACTAAAAAATAAATTGGTTTTGGTTTTTTTAGATAGTTTTATGATTTTCTAAATAATTTTAAAGTTAAATTTGTATTTACAATAAATTTTTATGATAATTAATATTTAATAATTGATTTTACTTAATTTTAAAAATTAAATCTGTACAATAATGTAAATGATATTATTATTACAATGAATAAATATGTACATGTGTAAATACAAAAAATTGTTCAAGTTCTAAATATTTTTTCTAGCTAGTAAAATAGGAGACAAAATTTTATTTACATTATTTATCCTTTCTTGAAATCTGAATCGGTCAACTGCTTCAAATTCCCAAAATGGTTTACGATATTTTCTCAGATCAGCAGGATTGTCCACTATAATTTTTCGAATTCCAAAAGACACTTTCGGTTTCTGGAGAGGAAGTTACATAAACAGGCACATATTCTCTCCTTCTTTGTAAAACGGAAGTTCAGCTAGCAAATCCATTTCTATTGATTTAAATTTAACACTGATTCAACCACGTTACTTCGGTAGGCGATCACTGCAAGGTCTAAAAGGTTCTTGAGCAGTGTAGGGATGAATGCTGTTTCAAGACAAGTAGATATAATTTTGGACTTCAAACACATTCCAATATGCCTACCTTGAGAAAACGTTTTGGTGACAGCTAGGCACATTTCTGAAGGTCACCAAAGAGTTCAAGGTGGCATATTGGAATGCGGAAGTCCAAAAAAACAACAGGGTCATCGACGCCTCTGATTTGTGGGTGTTGCTCGCCCGGGCTGTATAGTATTTTTCTTCTCACCCGGGTCAGCCACACCCATGTCCACCTTTTGTACAGCATACTGTCAACAAATCTACAGAGGCTTTCCATAATTTATTTTCATACTAACTTGCTTGGTTTTTGACTACAAGTCATAGAGTATGTACTCCCATGCAAAAGATGATGTCACACACGCACAACTGTTGAATGCTTTCTCGAGCCACTTGTTGTTATTTATAAGTTTATCTGCCATATTTGTCTTACCTGTACTCCCCGCATCTCCATCACTGATATGTCCGTTAAAAGTACTGTCGTTGCAACTGGATTTTCTTGTTGAGCATTGATATGGGCGGTTAGTTACACTGCAGATCTTCAGACTGTCGGGACTTAATCTTATATGAATAACCATCGCAAATCGTTCGTTCATTTGTTCGTTAGTTCATAACAACTCGTTGTACATGAATTGAATCAACTTTACTTAACGGACATATGAAAACTGCAACCTAAGCTTTCGCACATTAAGATTTCCTTGGGAGTTCACCACCACAACATCATCACTCTTTCATCACCAGACAAGAGACTTGGCCCTTGTCGACGTAACTCTTTGAATCTTTTGTTTAATAAATATATTATTATTCTTACCCTATAATTCATTATTCGGTTGTTCACTTGTTTATTACATGGACAGTCTGTATTTGACCAATTCTTATAAATTACGTCTTATAAGTTCTTAATTAAACTTGGAACCAGAAAGAACGGGGCAACCCCTAGTTAAAAACTGATGTATGCTTCTGGCTAATGTTGCCCAGGACTGATGCCCACAACGATATCGTCTCACGTCCAGCCCACGTTACGTCAGCTTAGCCCATATTTAGGGGTCAGTCTCTTTTCTAAATCACGAGATTTGCCTTTTCCAACAAGGGGGTAATCTGATACGCCATTCCTCATCCCACATTGACATCTTCATCTTCTTGGAAACTTTCAATGTTAAAATTTGAGTACAATATTAAAATTGAGAATATACTTTTTGAGAAAAAGTATAAAAGCATCGAATTTCATGATCAATTTCCATGTCACTGTGCGTTATATCGTGCAAAGACATTATTGCTTTCATATAGGGATTACATTGAAGACCAAATATTTGCAAATATTTCTCAAAAATGAGGGAGATGGTAAAGATTCAGTGTGTGTTTTTTAACAAAGTTATTTTTGTGTTTTAACATGCTAAGAATATATAAGGATTTAAAAAAATCTGAATACAAAGCTGCGAAGTCCATTCCTAGTAAATAGCCTCGTGACATTTCATAATTTAATCGATTAGCAAATGGAAATGGTATTAGATTTGACATAGTTACACATCCAAATGGTTGACTCCTCCAACAACCCCAAACTTGAAGAGTTTAGTTAACCACCTACCTCTGTTATTGGAAGCAAATACCCTACCAGTTGCATTCGCTTTTATTAATACTGATCCAACTGACCAATGGATTCATGTAAAAACATTAAAGCAACTGAAAAATTGGCGAGAATTTTATGACAATCAGGTGCTTACATCTTGTTCATTCATATTGTTCATTCGAAAAAGACAATTTTCGCTCTAAGCATCTGTGTAACAAAAAAAATTTGAAAGTATTTCATTTGATGAGGAATAAGGTTGTACTTAACATTAAACTCAACATTAAACAAGAGCAAATGTCTAAATTTATGATTATCCTCAGTGTGAGTTTCCTGCTCTAAATCTGTGGACAAATGAAACTCTTATACTGTTTCTTCGTGAGTGATATATCAATGCTGAGATGTATCTGTGTCTGTAGGTCCAGGTGAAGAATTCAAAGCAGGGAGATTTTCCAAGTTTTACAAGTTCAGAAATGTTGCATTTTTGAAATAGTTGACCTGAGAGAGATCCAGGCATTCCTGATAATCTGGAATGTCGTCGTCTGAACTTAAGTGATTGAGTTCTTCCCATTATTTTATATCTTTCTTAGACCAATGACATTGACAAGGTTTGAACTGATTGATAGTGTTCAATTGGTCCTGTTCTAAGGGGATGAAGTTAACTGCTGAATGTTAGGAAGGACCTGTAAGGAAAAATTACATGAATACCAGAGCTAATCGTACCTTTATTCAGAATACAATGAAAAGTATCGGGATTGGTGAAAATATCGTTTTCTTCTTGAATAATCTGAAAACAAGCCAACCACTGTAGAATTTGACATAGGAGCGTTAGCGCAGTCTTAAAAACCTTAAACCACCCTTACGTACCCATTGAAACCTTTTAAAAGCTTTTAATAGTAGTTTAAAGTCGTTAAAATTCCCTTAAACCCCTAAATCACCGTTATAAGCCTATAAAAGTCCTTACAACCCCTTACAAGCTTTTAAAAGCCTTTAAAAACCATTAAAAATCCTAAAAAGCCCACACAACCCCTCAAAATTCCTTCGAAAACTTTTAGGCGACTTAAAACCTCTTAAAAATCCTTAAATTCCCTTAGAAACCATTAAAACTCCTTAAGAACCCTTAAAATCCTTTAAACAATCAAAGTACATGCATTTCTCAATTTGACTTTGTTGTGAATCCATTAAATTAATAAGAATATTATTATGCTTTAAATCCAAAGCCTTCTTACCCACATCCACTCAAAATAGTCCAGTGCTTATGCCATAATAACATTTTTGAATTTTAAAAAACTTAAATTAAAATTAAATATTACATTTTTGTTGACCGACTCCATATGTTATAGACATTCATCAACAATTAGTATTTTGAGTTTTTGTTTATGATTAATTCACCCAGCATAATTGTAAAATTTTAGGTAGTTTTTGGATATTGCTTTTGTTATGATTTTAATTGGTGCCGCTAGTGCGGCAAATAGCAGTATTTTGAATGAGGAGTTAAATTAATTTCTAATTAATAATAATTAATTAATTAATGAATTTTATCCAGCCCACACCATTTCTGGTTCGGTTACTTTCTTCGTTCTTCTTACAGTGTTGACAAAAGGTTTAAGAAAACTCTTTGCGCAATCCTAATAAAATTGCAAAAACATGGAATCATGTTTCTCAGACCAACAAACATTCCCGAATTTCAAATGCAAAAAATCCAAGACATGGAAATTGACAAAATACAAAGATTTTCATGCACCACAGTGATGGAAGTTCTGTCCAAAATTTTTATAGACGAGGAATATTTTCAGTTTGACAGTGAGCTGGAAACGGACACGAAGACCGTTGGAGATCTTTTGGAGCACATTTACAAGTAACAGATTTATTGTAAAATCATCATTTTAATACCTTGTTACAAATTCAACTAACATTTGGAGGAACGTCGAAGATGTAAAGAGTGTCGCAGAAAACATAATGGATCAAATAAAATTCATTCCGAAAACAAAAATCATTGCCATACAAAACGGATTTAATGTTACCTAAGGACTTTGTGTTAAATCATCCCCTTGATCTGTCTTTGTTCGAAATCCCTTTATATGAAACCTCAGGTTAGATTTGAATTCCAATCATAAATTTTAAAGAGTCATATCGAACCAAATGAGCCGTGTAAAACTCAAACTAAAACTTACAACAAATTTTTCGACTAATCTTTAGGGCATACAAATATCTTTAAGATAGAATTAGTTTCTTTATTTAAAAAAACCGAAATACATAATCTCTTCTTGAATTAAACAATATTTTCAGCACACGTTTAATATTTAACTGGCGGCTGTTTATGCTTCGTATGGAAATGTTTTTCTTAATTACTTTTTAATGTACACGCCTTTAAAAATCAAACTGATAAGTTGCTTATCTTTGGAATTACTATTGTTTTATTCATGCGCTGAAAAGATGCAAGATGAGTGATTATCCATAATATTCTGTGTTTGTTAGAGTCTTAAAAATATGTCAAGCCCAGCCTGTAACTTTAGAGATCATTACTAAGTAAATGACATGAGTGAAGTAAATGTGATGGGATATGATATTAATACGCTTAAACATACGCTTCACACAAATTGTTCTTTACTTAACGTTATAAATATACTATGCCCAGAACATAGTTTAAAAGGATAAGCTATGTATCAGAGAAAGTAGCAGTAGCGCTTATCAAGCTTATTTTTAGGTGATACCTCATACCTGACGGGACCCTTAAAGTTAAAAATATTCAGCCGGCTCTGTCCAATGCATGTGCATACAAAATGCTCTCACGGGACCATTTAGTGAGTAAAGCAGACTTGGTATGACTTGACAATGGCAATACATCATTTTTGTTGACAAATAATAACGAATAACAAATAATTTTAATCGTTTTCTTTACATAGCTCATTCCTTACCCGGTTTGGGCATTCCGAATTTCTATATCGGATGGCGAAACAAAAAAAACTGTGGATAGTAAATATTTGAATTTTTTCTCAGTAAAATGGTTGTTCATAAATAGTATTTTTATGGTTATTAACTGTCTTTATCAGTCTGTATTGTTCACAGGTACTCATTCATTGTCATTATGAACCTTTTATGGCCATTATTATTATTATTCTCAAAGGGTTAACCCTTTGAGACGGGAAATACAAACAAATATAGTAACAAACTATTTGTAATACTCAGTATTTGTCGCTCATAGTCTTTATTAGTTTTTAATTTTGGAAGATAGATTTAGAAATTGTGCAATTGACTCGACACAAATAATGTAGTTAATTTGAAACAAGTAAAAAACTCAAATTAAACATGTTCTACACACTACTGCAATAATAAATATTAAAAAATATTGTTTACGTCAGCAACTTGAACAATAGTTTGAGTAAAACAGAAATCGAGAAAAACCAAAAGTGTCATCTGATCAATAAAATTTATCGATCCGAATCGGATTTTAATGTAATTCAATGAAATAGGTGTCTTCCAGGGTTTCGTTTTTCCCGATTTTTGGACGTTTTTCCCAGGCCACTGGGAAAAATAGTTAAAACCACTGGGAAGTGGGAAAAATGCCCAAAATGGAAACTAATGTATTTAATGTATTACACATTACTGGGCTACAACATTAGATCATAATTAACATACGTTTTTGATAACTGTCACGTACAATGTTGTAATTTCATTAATATAAATTTTTAATTTAAGCAGAATTTTGGTTTAGGTTGTGTAAATTCAAATTTAAAGAAGTTTCACTTAATACGCTTTAATTACAACTAACTATAAGCTAATTTCTTACTTAATAATAGACATATAGCCACTGTAACCTGATAAATAATTCCTATGCATGCATAATAAAAGCCTATGCATGAGTAGATCCAATTTGATAGAAATGGTAAAACAGATTTCTAAAATATTTTAGAAAAGTGAAAAAAGCTGCATCCAATTTAATTTTTTACATTACTTTTTTAATGATTGATTACCTAAATCTACTAAAAATAACTAATTGACTCAAATTACAGTTTAAAGGAGCTTATGTTTCAAAGAATTTTCTAAGCTTATAAACTCCATCTAACGTAATTTTTTTGTAAATTAGTTTTTCCCACTCAAGTGGTTAAAACCACAAAATCCGGTGCATTTTTCCCAGTGGGAAGTGGTTAAAACGACTGGTTTTTTTAGGTGGAATTAATCTTGCCGAAACCCTGATGTCTTCCTACTGTATGACTTTTTCCCATGTATTGCAGACTTTCCAACGGTCACAAGAAATTGTTGCGACTCAATATAAACACCTGCCGCAAGTTTGGTGCAAATATGATGCTGAAACTATCAATGGAAATTAGAGGGAAAATGCGAATCCTGGCAAAGGAATCTGTTTTTGCAATTTATTGCACGCGTAGAGGCTAATTATTATTACGAAAATTCCTGTTCCAACCAAACTCGGGATGAATTCAGACTGAAGCACGTTGTTATACATTTTCCCAAGGATTTCAAGATTCCAATTTATGCTAAAACACACATAAGTTTATCTCATGTTGGACCTTCAATTCAAGGCTTTATCATTACGGTATTTTTTGTTGCTCTGAAAATGTGAAAAATATTTCGGGGGCGTTTCTTTGTAATTTCAGAGGCTCTAAACATCAATACGATTGTAACTCTTTGCCCGGTATGAACAGCTGCAAGTCTGCGGTTCCGGTTCGGTGTATATAAGTTAGAAATATTACTCTACAAACGTAGAATTTTGGAAAGAATTCAGAACACTGAAGCAGCACCCTTTTCTACCGATAAAAAAGTACACATTGTTAATTAAAATTCAAAATCAAAAATATCTTATCATGATAATTTCAAAATTTCAATTTAGACGAATTGTAATTTATATTATAATCAAACCCATATAAAACGGGCATAACCAAATAGCGAAAGCCATACACACGTTTAATAATTTTGCTACGTTTTAGAAGAACATTTTGAAATAATAGAACGTTTCAAAAATTTTAAACTTTTGAAGCGCTTTAGAGCGCGCACGGTAGTTCTGTTGTGCGCGCAACCTATTCAGGTAATTTTGAATTGATTTTTAGATGTAAAATCATGTACCCCTGAATACCAGACCCACTGCTGGAAGAGACGCTGGCCAGAAGGGCCATTAGAAGAAGCTGAGGATGAATCATCATTAACCATCTCGGTGGGAAAAAGAGTCCTCGGATGCTATTGGACGCTCCGATGAATGGATCTAACGGATTCGGAAAAGTTGACGTTTACAAACACTTATTATTTTAACGCCACATTCTATTTGGATTGAAAATATCACTGACTTATGAACAGAGTTGGGCACTATCACTCACGAACGGTCCGTTCTGAGTGATAGAGAGTGATTTTTGGGAAAAAATTAGGTGAACGGACAGATTGGTGAACGGTTTTTTTACTTTATAAAAAAGAAAGGAGTGATCGAGATCGGTTTTTTTACTTTATAAAAAA